>JAYMTH010001867.1:0-13753 GCA_036897465.1 Pelargonium australe | reverse complement strand
TGTTGAGAAAATTCTTGGAGAATGATTTGATATATACATATATATTTTTAATAAAAGTTTATTTTATGAATACCAATTATATTTATCCGAATAAAAATTATTTAAATAGAAGGAAAGTTATATTTGTACATTAGTTTTCTTTACCGCTCAGAAAATTCATATACATCACCGTTTAGCTCTGCAACTGGAACAAAACGGTGGAAGATGAGGTCGTCGAAGCACAGCGCCACCA
The DNA here is from genome assembly GCA_036897465.1 of Pelargonium australe. Taxonomy (NCBI): domain Eukaryota; kingdom Viridiplantae; phylum Streptophyta; class Magnoliopsida; order Geraniales; family Geraniaceae; genus Pelargonium; species Pelargonium australe. The sequence goes on along the minus strand of JAYMTH010001867.1, from coordinate 13,521 downwards.
GCGCTCACATGAAAACTCTCCATCAACGTCTCTCTCATGCCCTTAACCTCGGCTTCAGGTTCAATTTTGTTATCCTCTCTACCAATTTTTAGGGGTTTCGTTTTCCTCTTGATCACTTATTTTGAATTGTTCTGGAATCTGGTGTTAGTTATTTATGCAATTCTGCAAATTATGAAGTATTTGATTATTGTCCTTAGCTCTGAATTTGTTTATATCTATGAGACCAATGGTGTGGTGTGAAGGTGGGACTCTTTTTTGTTGTTGGGAAGAAGCAAATCATTTGGATTTGCAATCAATTTCGATTGGGTGTAGTTGAGAGGGAGTTTAGGAATTGATTTTAGGTCTTTTCAGTGAGTTTGTTTGGGGTCTTATATGGAACTTTAAATGCAAGTATATGTGTATCCTGAAACGGCTTGTCTGGAGCAGAAGTTATGATGACAAAGGAAGGAAGTGGCACAGCACTGATATTGAGGTGCAGAGGCATGTAGTCCGTTCTATGGATGCATTTCTTGATTGTGTTTCTGCTGAGACGGTGAATCATCCACTTGTAAAGGTAATCAACAGAATTAGTGTTTGGACTACAGGTTTTGTTAACATTATGGTTTTTGTTGTTCCGTATATCATTTTGTTCTTATCACTACCGGTAAATCTAAATAATGGTATCTTTTAAGGATCATGGATTTGATAAGTACTGCATCAAGAACATGAGCTATCTTACAGGTCAGAAGCTATATGGAATGCATTATCTCAATTTTATATATTAATGTGTGAAGCCACACATGTCTTTCTCTAGGTGGTACAAGTAATGCTTGAGAAGTTTGAAGTACCTGAGAAGTTTAAGCGAAAGTTTCGTAATACTGAGGAAAATTAAATGAACAATTCATTTTCATGTAACATCAAATCTGCAATATTTACATCTTTTGAAAATGAAGAAAAGGCGGGGTAGGATGGGCAAGATACTTTCATACAATTGTGCAGTAGAAATATAAAATACCATGAAAATTGTGAGCTTTAAAATATAATGTAAAATAATGAAATGCATGTAGCTACTCAAGTGTAGAAGGAAAGATAGTAGCTTTAATGTATAAAATAAGATTGAATGCCTAGACAATGTTTTGTACACCTTTGTGAGCATTTGGTCATTTATGGTTGATACATAATAATATTCTTTTATATATAGGCTATAGCAATAGCTTTTGATATTTTCCTACAACTGGAATTTGGAATCTATAACGACCTTATGGAAAGTTGGGCAAATAATAATATAGTTGAATCATTAAGTATGTGCTACGAGGCGAGTTGTTGCAATTCAACTCTGTTCATGAACAGCATGTGCTTGGACTTGTGTTCCTTTATATCAAATTGATCACGATTAATGCTAGATTTCTATTGAGTATCTTCCTAGGTGATGAAAAGTCAATGTGTAGGATTAGTTGTGGCTGTGCAATCAATATACTTGAATCATTAAGTAGGTTATGAGTTCAGAGTTGGATAGATACAAATGTTTTCACAAAATTCCTGTTCATATCGATATGTATCTAACTGGAAAATTATCACATGTATCTATTTGTCTAGTTCCTAATTCTGTTTCTTATCACATCTTGCCTTGTTGTTTTAGGAGTTGCTTGCTGATATGGTTGCTGCTTTAGTAGGAATTCTTCAGTACAGAAATGGATCTGTGATGAACATTGCAGTAAATTTGGCAGTAAAGATGGTCACTGTTTTTCCCAGTGTGATAGTGCAATCTTATGTACTAGATCTTCTCCATCCTTTGTCCTCCTTGTTATCGTCTTTTCAATTACAAGTTTCTACTTCATGTGCTACTGCTTTGAATTTGATCCTCTCTACTTTGAGCATTAAAAGGGAGAGAGAAGCTTGGGATGTTTTGAAAGAATCTGGCACTGCTGGTCACATAGTTAGAAATGTACGTGATTTTCCCTGTGGTGCTAAGCCAATTGAATATTTTCAAGAGATGGCTTCTTTATTGAGTACCATATTGTGGCGATGGCCTCCTTCTAGGTATCCTGTTTGGAGTGATGCTAAACTGATGAAAGTTTTAGAGGATATCTATTTAAAGCCTGATTTTTCTGTTGAAGTTGCAGTTTTGAAGTTGTGTTCTGCTATAGGTATCATATTTCTTCCTGATTGTTAGAGTTATATTGTTTTTTTTTTTTTTTTTTTGAATTTCTAGATTGTGACATTTATGTTTTTAATGCCATTACCAGCTTTATGTTCAAATGGAGCCAAGAGGCTTCTAGAAAATGGAGATGCTTTTGTTCAATTGATGGTCCGCTGCATGGATACCTCACAGTCACATTCTGTTCGGATGGAAGGATTTAAACTTGCACAATGTCTAGTGGTAATGACTGCAACATGTTTGCTTTACAAGTTATCCTGTTAATATTCTGACCTTGTATATAATTATGTTGTTTATTGTTTAGGTAAGTGAGCAAGGATGTTTGAAAGTAATGAGTTTTGGTTGTGAGCCAATTGTCAAAGCTATAATTGGTGGAATGGGTGAATGGAGCTTGCGCTCTGGAAAGGTTGCAAGTGAGCAACTGTCTTTGTTGGTGAAGGCATGTCGTTTGGCTTTGGTTACTCGTTGGGCAGGGGAGCATCACATTTATTTTTGGAAACTAGGAATTGAAAGAGTCCTTCTTCATCTTCTTGTTGGCAATTCTCATGAAAACTTAGTTTCTCAAGATTCCTTGTCACTAGAAGACCAGATATCCTTGGTAAAGGAGGGTCTTAAAGCTAATATACTTCTTGTTTTGAGACCATACATATGGGACATTCTTGGGTGGCTTGCAACACATTGTGGGGAGGGTTTCAATCCCGTCATACACGGAAATGAAATATATATTAGCATTCTCATTTCATGTGCATGGTAATGTCAGGTTTGATATTCTATATTATTTTATTTTACTTTCAATGATTATTTGCTTCTCTGTATGCTTATTTACTTTTGTAATTGTTGCCTTCCGTGGTCTCTTATCAGCTTGGCATTTGTTGATGCAATCTGTCGAGGTCGTCAAATATGTAAAGAAGATGGTGAATCATTTAGAAGTGAACCAGCATCAAGGGCTGTCCTAATGATGATTTATTCCCCCTGCAAGTTGATTTCATCAAAGGCAAGATTCATTCTGTCTGAAATACTGAAGTCAAATGGAAAGGAGCATCTGAAATACTTATTGTATTCTATAAATGCCACATCTAGGGACAATGTAGGATATCTAGATACACTTCAAACTGTCATTAACTTGATAGGCTTTACATGTTTTGCTAGTTTGCCTCAATTCCAAAGATATCTTATGAAAGGTGACGGGATAAAGACATTGTTGGTGTTTATAAAGTGGTGTATTAACAATTCTGTCCATATAGAAAGGCTAAGTATCGGCCCTCATTTACATGATGCGATCAATCAGAGAACTTGTTGCTGGGTTTGTGCAGAAAACTGGGACGATGGAAACATACTTTTGATTTATAGTCTTTGGGGGTTGGCTGAGATGTTTCACCATTCTTGTTCAGTAGGAAACGACTCTGATGCATTTGCTTCTGAGATGCAACATACTGAATCTCTGTTAATTAGCAAACTCCAGGAAATCCGCTGCAACACTTCTACTCCTGGACCAAGATGGTATGCTGCTTATGTTCTTAGCTATTTTGGAATGTATGGTTTTCCAAATAGACTTGGTAAAAGGATTGGGAAAGTACTTGATGAGAAGGAATACACAGATATGCAACTTATTTTTCCAAATGGAGAGACTCGGAGTGTCCATAGTGTTGTTCTTATGGTTCAATGTCCATCATTGCTGCCAGCAGAAGATTTGTCTCTTCAAGGTAAAGCATGTAACAGTTCTCCAATTAGAGACAACAAGGACAAGTTATGTCGAAAGTTGCTGAAAGAAGTTCGTTTGTCCACTCATGTTGATCACCAGGCATTGCTGAAGTTATTGGAATTTGTTTACTTGGGATATATTCAAGCTGGAGAGGAACTTGTAAATAAGTTGAGACCTCTTGCTAAACGTTGTAACCTACAACAGCTATCAGAAATGCTCCGTAAAAAACGTCCAAAATGGGGCGCTCCTGTTCCCAGCTTCGATCTCACTCTTGCTCTTGGTCCAGTAGGACATCATCTTTCGTACGGTTTCCTCCTTGATTATTTACTTGAAATATAGATCCCACATTAGATGCTCGTGCTCTTTACTTATCTTTCAACCTTTTATGTTATTATACGTAAAAAAAAAAAATGCTTCATTATGGAACACATATTGGAATGAAGCATGCAAACCTGGCCTTCTCTCGGTGAATGGAAAATCTGTTTCCTACATTGGTGGCCCATTGTACTGTTAGTAAGAATTCTATTGTTTGGAGAATTGGCGACCATAGGTGGTTAGTAGAATTTTGTGCGTACATAGTGTGACTGACATACATTTTATAGATATTGATCTCTTTGCCCTGTTTTGGTGCTCTGAAGGTAAATTCTAAGTTATATTGTTTGCTCTCAGGGACGTCATCTTGGAAGCTAAAGCAACCAAATCAATTTGCAGCACGTGTAGTTTTTGCCCAATATCAGTGCCCCACATGCATGTTCACAAAGTCATATTGTGTTCGAGTTGTGACTATATGCGAGCCTTGTTTCAGTCAGGAATGCAAGAGAGGTATGCACATTTTTTGCAAATATAGGTTTTCATATTCTATGCCAGTGCTCCATTCAGTTATAAGCACCAACAAACTTTTATTGAAATCAATGATTTCTTGCAACTGAGTCTGCTGCATCTTTGATTTATTGTGATGATGTAGCAGCATAGTAATGCTAATCTTCACCCAGAACGGTATCTGGCCTTCAATTATATTTGTTTCCATACCTCTTTTGGAATGTGTTTTTACAATAAACATCTACTGAAGTCGTTAAAGATAATAAATGAATTAGCAACTCAGACATGTCAAAGTCAAGACACCCCAATCAATTGCACCCAAATCTTGTTTAATTGATTGAGTGAACGTGTGATTGCTCATATTCTGAAGTCATTCATCATTATTGCCAACTATTTTCACACTTCATGTCATGATGCATATCATTGTTGTGTATGTTTTGCAGCCATTCACAAACCATTAAGGTTCCAGTTTGTTGGAAAGCACTAGTTAAACTTGTAGAGTGGTTCTATTGTGACCAGCTGCCTAATCCTCCCCAGGGATGTTTGTGGGATAATATGAGTATCGAGGAAAAGCTGTATGAGCTGGAGGCATACGTAGAACTTTGGTGGCTTTCCGAGTTCTGGTTTTTGGAAGATGTTCAAGATTCCTGCTCCAGAGTGGTTGTATCTTGTCTGGACAACGCTCGACACTTGTCTATTAAAATAATCCAATTAGCTGCTAGTCTCTCACTGTGGAATTTAGCCGAAATAGCTGCAAATCATATTGCACCAGTATATCCTCAATTACGGGATTCTGGTGATCTGGAAGAGCTGGACGAAGGCCTCCTTGATATGGTTCGTTCTGCTTCTGTGCGGCTTTCTCAAGGAGGTGGTGATCACTCTAGTTGAGTTTGTCTTCTCTTTGAAGATTCAGCCAACCAGAAAGATGGATATAGCATGAAGTATACATCTATTTCAAGAGCTTGAAATGTGACAGAAAGGGTAATATCGACCGCTGCGAACCACTGTTGAGGGATGCATAAAAGCCACTTGGGAAACGAATTCAAGCTATGGTTGTCAGGAAAGGTTAGCATTAGCGTTTAATTCTTCAAGGTTCAGATAGACTTTTCATCAATTATAAATGTTACATTACACATGTCCTATATTAGTGATCATGATTGCTAGAATTTATAGTCTTGACTTTGAACCTCAGGTTCTAGCATGGCTGGAGTTAGGAGGTGTCCGTGCTCTCTGATCCAAGGGGGCAGGATAGATACCGATCAGTCATCCTCAGTATCTCATTGACGTGATCATAGAAAATCCTCCGTAGCTTGCTAGGTTATGGATGGATTGCTCATTAGGGTTGTGAAAGCAAAATGAAACGTTCCAAGGTTCTGTACGTGGGGGAAAGGAGAGGGCGTGAAGGAATGGGACGAGCTGGAGGAATATTCTTAAGATGAACATCTCAATGAGAATTGAGATTATATTTATAGGAAGATCGATCGAGATTCTTAAGCATTTAGCTAAGCTAACTTGTAATGAGATCACTGTAAATTTAATCATTATTTTCGAGTTTTGTTATGTATTCTGCAGCTAGATTACAAATAGGATTAATGACAGCAATGTTTTCATTTTCACATGAAGAAAATAAATATTATTACATCAGGGGAAATTGCACGTATGAATTATTGACTAATTATATTTAGCCCTTAAACTAAAGTTGTTGACACATATTCCTCGTAAACTTGACATTTAACGGAATTTGTTAATTTTTTGGATGGAAAATGTATTTCTCTCATCACAAAATGCATTTCTTCATTACATATTCAATGAAAACGAAGAACACTTGAATATTTTGACAAACTCATGAGTATTATGACGATAATTTTATAGATTCCAGCAAGTTTTGCAAATTTTGGCGAAAATAATGAAATTTTCGACTAAAATTAAACCTTAAACAAAAATTCAATAAAAATACAACAATCACGTCTAAAAGTCCATTTAAAATACAATAATTTTAATCAATTCAACATTTAACGAAAATAATACACACATTATTTCATATCTGAAATCAAATTTAGAAACCAAAAATTACAAAAATAAAATAAAATATATATTAATATTTCATCACAAACCTAAAATAAATAAATAAACTGAACAAAAAACTGAACCCAAAATAGCACAAATCTGAGAAGAAAAATTCTTTGTGCATGTACCAGATCGTGGCTGAGTTTTGAAAACTCGGTTTAATTTTAAAAGAGAGGAATTGTTAATAAAAATAAAAATAAATGAACAAGGAAAATGTGACTGGTGTACGAAACACATTTTCTCAATTGATGAGTACGTTGATTATAAAGATAAGTCTGTCGGGGAGTTTTAGGATCATTGGTCATGTGTTTTGGTTGCAGATCATATCGGTCGTACGTGACTGAGCCATTGGGAGTCTCACTAGGCCGAATTGTTCATGTAACAAAAATGGAAAATGAAAATTCTCTTGCGCTTGTACATGATTAAATCTATTGAAAAGATAAGAGAAAATGAGAGGGAACAATAATAAATAAGGACGAAGTCCGCTGTAGTGTAAACAGATCACCAATGATTTATTGGCTGAGGCAATTGTATAGTGGACAAATTTGATTTTTTTTTTTTTCAAATGATATGAGAGTACTTTGTAAAACTACGAGGGTATTTAGAACATTTAAAACGGCAATTGAAGGGTAAAAAAGTCATGTGGCTTTCCCACAACTTAAAAAAATTATGAGAATATAAAATCTCAACCCTCCATAAGATTTTAAAATCTCATGAAATCAGAAAAATTAACACTCTCTTTCCATTGAGTTTCTTTTCTTTCAACATAGTATTGCATTTTGACTTCTTTATCAAAATAATGATTCACAAACAATATCATTTAGTTTATATCTTAAGAATAATCAAGTTTTGGTGGAAGGTTCCTGAGAAAGAGAAAAGAATAGATGTTTCAAATATTTTCATAGGATCCAAAACTCAAAGCTAGTATCTTGACTGAGGACTTGGACCATTTCTCTTCCACTAATAATCAAACAATAAATACCTTTCTCAGTCAGTCATGTTATTGACTAAGAATTAGTTGGCGAATTGTCCCGCGGTGGCTAAACAAACTCAGTCTCTTAAGTGGAATAATATTGATAATTAACAAGGACTTGTTTCTTAATTTAATTTGGATACCATATATTTAATTTCAATCACTATTGCCATTGACCCTTAAGTTGAAAGGTAGATTTCTATCATTTTAGAAATTAAGGAACATCCATGTGATGGCATTTAATTTATTTCATGAACCCAACCTCAATCCACACATTAAATCATTTTAAATTAAGTATTTAATGATCCTTCTCACCAGACTAATAAGTATTGCATAATTATTTCCATTATTATTATTTTTTAAATTTATTTTATTTTGTACCTTGACTGGACACTCTTCATGAAACCATGTGTGTTCTGTTTAAGTCAAATATAAAAAATTATACTACTATATATTATTTCATGTATCTGTTTAGGAAAAATAAAATGAAAAATGAGTGACATAGAGGTGATGTGAAGATTATAGAAATAAAAATTAAAGTTGACAAGTATAAAATCATGTATTCAAGATTGTACCATAAAATGTGTAATTGAAGGTGGTCAAAATGATACCAACAATTTTATGGTTTTTAACAGTACTATTCGTATACTCTTTATAGTGAGCAATAAACGTCATTTTCAAGAATTCTAATTTTAATAATAAGAAGAGCCCAAACAATGAACATCATATATACGACAAGAATGAGGTATAAGGGTTTACATATTGGGTTGAAATTAGACATATTGACCGTTGAGTTTTGAATTTCATACATCACAAATTTATATATATAGTCTTCATGACATCCAAATTAAAACATTGAATTGCGAAACAAATTTGAGAGTTGGACTTGGACCGTAAAGTTGTCTTGTTAATTTTTTTTTCGATAAGAAAGCGGTACTTTATATTTCAAAGAACTCGAAGGTCAAATAAAAGTACAAAAAAAGTCAATCATCCACTCAAAGCAAGAGAGGGATTGACTAACCAAGAATTAAAATGCATGGTACATAACGAAGGATCAAAGCTAGAAAGTAATGAGAAACAAAAACTTTGAATCCGGAGCACCGTGTCACCTGACACAAATATGATATAAGTGTGTTCAAAACATACTACTTAGAAGAAGAAAAAACAAAATGTAGTTATTTTTCATAATAAAATGACTATTGATTATATGGTTGGCAATATGGGCCGTGACATGTTACCGGCCTGACACAAATGTGACATATATAAGTGTGTTCAAACTCGGTATATTACAAATTTTGGCGTATTTGTGTTGCAGAACACCAGAACCTAAACGGTTGACAATCATGTCATGTTTATGTTGAGTTTCACATTATGCGTAGAAGTGATTAATGTTAAAATAGTACATATATCAATGTTATTAAATCATATCATTGGGTTAACTACTTGTTAATATCTTATTGCCTCTCACATTAAATTGTTTTCGTTTCATCTCATCTTTTTCCGACAAAGTTTATACTTTTCGTTCAAATTTATTGCATATGAGATCATTAGAGAGTCGAAGTAAAAAATAAGAGCGATTCACCTCATCTCTCATTTAAACGTGTCGTGTTAAACATGACACGTTAACATGATTGTTAAACATGTTGTGTTAGTATTAGTGTTAAACATCATAACACAATTGTTAAATCTATAATATTATATATGTTGACTAATTCAACACATATATTCGATTTATAAACACGAACACGACTCATAAACAAATTAGCAGCTCCAAAATTGAGTATCATATTTTCTCATAAGTGCAATATTAGCAACAATCAATCATTTGATTGAGTTTTGAATGAAAATAGACTATGGAATTATTCAAAAAGAAGAAAATTTGATGAGGAGTCCTTGCAAAAAAAGAAATTGAAAATTTCAAATGGGTTAAATGGACCAACCATGCACCAATAATTAAGTTTGATAACCCAACTTGGACTGAATATAGTGTTGGACCAAGTAATATGGAGAGTTAATATTATCAAATACTAAAGGCTCATTCATATTTTATAGCATGCCATTGACCCATGACCTTACGGATTTGGCTCTGTCAATTCTAAGTTTATGCATAGCACCCCCACCAGAGGAGGAGCAACAAAAGCATTACATTAATTATTATTTTAATAATGCTTATCCTATCAAGATTAAATATTACTTCAAACAATTGCTTATCTTCCTAGCTTGTCCTTAACTTCACTAAATCATCTTCATATTTTATTTCCAATCAACAATAAAAAAACAAAACATACTCCACCTTGAATATTGTCTCTTTTCTTCTTTTTGGCTGGACCCATTGCAGTTCAAGTATTTTCTTTTTAAGATCAACAATACAAAAACTCTAATACGAGTGATCTGATTCACAAATCTCAAATGTTTTCTAAAAACGATCAACTGTTATATATTTAGTTAATTTTTTTATAGTATAATTACTAATTATGTTTTGGTGCTGAAATTACACAAAAATTGCTTACAAAATGACTGATATTCTACATCTTAATTGGGCAACAACTTGTGTGCTAGTAAAACAATATATTTTACACTAAAATATATTGTTTTATTTCTTACTTGGTATCAAAACTCGATTTTGTTTGGATCTAATGACCAATCTGACTTGAGCCTACGCACGTACAAGATTCATTCTCTTTTATGTAACATGCACGTGAGGGAGTGATAGGAGATCTCGGTTCAAAAAAATATGAAACCAATCCTCATTTAAAATAGTATTTGATCTCTCCACCTATCGACTTTAGCTTTTGGATTTGAGTTAAATATAACACGCGTTCTCGCCTCAAAATATAATTCATCCGCATAAAAGGATGAGAGAGTTGAAAAACAAGGCATGTTTTCTTGACATACTAATGCGAGCCTCATAAAGTATTGAAAGTAAACTTTAGCAACGTAGACAATATATATTCGTATGTCCATATAGTCAAAGTTATGACACAGTCACATCAAAAGTACAATATATTCTTTTAGCACATATCTTGTATAAGTTCATGGTATATAAGTGACAAATTCACTTACGTAGAGGTGATGCTAATGAAACGTACATATTTTGAAAATTAGAGAACATATATATATATTGTAATAATGTAAAAAATATTACATGTTTCAAGTAAAGTGAAAAAAAGGTTCACAAAGTCTAAGATGGCAACATGATCATAACAAAAAGGAATGAGCAACGACTTCTTCTAAAGATGGATGTTTCAGTCAAATTCAAGACTTGACCCAGCTGAACATTTTTTCAACACCTTCTATTTTGCATAATTATTAATTTACACAAAGAAGAAGATTCTTACATAAGTTTGCCATGAAAAATATATATATTCTAAACTTGATGATAATTGTCTCTACACCACACAAAACCTATAAGCACATACAGATCATAAAATCATGTATAGCTCGGACAGTACTAAAAAGGTTGAAGATGATCATCATGAAGATGCTGAACTTCCAGGGTTTCGGTTTCATCCAACCGACGAAGAGCTGGTAGGGTTTTATCTTCGCCGGAAAGTTGAGAAGAAACAGCTGAGAATTGAGCTCATCAAAGAGACTGATATCTACAAATATGACCCCTGGGATCTTCCAAGTATGAACTCATCTTCATTCCTTTTGCTTGATTAATTTTATCTGCTAAAAATACATATATATTTGCTTTTATATATATATATGCATGTAGCTAGGGTTTGGTTCTTAATCTAAATTCTGTAATTTTTTTTGTTTAAAGATTCAGAAGTATGAAAAAGATATATTAACCATCAATTTTCTTGGTTGGATATATATAAAAAGATGTATCTATTTATGATTTGGTTCTTTTTTAGTTATTCTTGTTTGGATCAAAAGATTCAGTTCCTATGAGAGTTTAGAAAAGGATTCTCTTTGCACAAGGCGGTCATTGTATTCATTTAAGTCAGAAAATTGGAGGAAGTTTCATGCTTTGATAAACATCTTATTTGGATCGGATCAGTTTTCATCAACACTGCAACCTCGACTTCAGTTGCTCTTTTGGAAGTGTACCGACAATCATCACATAAACAACACACAAGTTAACTCCTTTGCAATTCTGATCACAGCACTCATGCAACAGCTCGTTCACTCCTTCAATTTTGTTTTGTGGATTTCAGACTCATCTTCCATATTGTTTCGCTTGTTTTCTTCCTTCTTGTTGTTTTTAGTTTTTGATTTTGTTCTTTGCGCTTTTTTTTCTGAAATTCACTTTACATGAACAAAAAGTGTCTATTGCTGATAAAAAAAAAAAAAAAAAAAAGACCAAAAGGTTATAAATCCCTACAAATTAGGGTTTGTTGCTAACTATATTGTTCACAAAGCTGTCCAACTTGATTTATAGCACTTTCAGGCCAGAATCACTTTTAGGGTATGTACAAAATATATATTTCTTCTTTTTCGTTTCAAAATATATACTATTATTCTTTGAACAAAATATATTTTAAACAATCACTTCTAGCTAGATGCATAAAATTTATTAAACAAGCGCACAAAGATACGCAAACAATGAAAAAAAATGTATACATCGACTTTAAAAATGATTAGAAATTTGAGTTACAGTGTTCGTCTAAACAATTCTATAATTAGTGTGCATTTTCTTCATTTTTTGCATATTTTTTGCGCACTTAGGTGTTTTCCTTTAGTTTTTATCAAGTTCTTGTGACTTGAATTATTAATGTTATTTCATTTGGCTTGAATATACACTCCCTCTCTCCCATAATGTACTAATCTCATATTTTGCTAAAAAAAAATATGGTTATGCAGAATCTAGTAATGTTGGAGACAAAGAATGGTACTTTTTCTGCAAAAGAGGAAGGAAGTATAGGAACAGCATAAGACCCAACAGAGTGACAGGTTCTGGGTTTTGGAAAGCTACTGGCATCGACAGGCCTGTATATTCCCATGGTGGTGAAGGCCATGACTGCATTGGACTCAAGAAAACATTAGTATACTACCGCGGCAGCGCCGGAAAAGGCACCAAAACTGATTGGATGATGCATGAGTTTCGCCTTCCAAATTCCGTCACTGATAGCAACAACATTGGACAAGCTAAATCTGCTGCCAATCAAGAAGCTGTAAGAGAAACAAAATTATCTTTATGTACACATATTAAAGTTTATGCATGTTCTAAATTTTGTTCATATGATTACAGGAAATCTGGACAATATGTCGGATTTTGAAGAGAAATGTGTCGCACAGAAAGTACACACCGGACTGGAGAGAAATGACAGCTAAATCCAGAGCTGAGACGAGTTCTAGTACTGTGAGATCATGTAACAACGTTGTTGCACCAGAATGTTACATAAATTTTGGTGCTCCTGTGATTAATTACAGTAATGTTGAGGTGAAGCCTGGTGTTGTGACACCTTATACCACTAATAATAATCAGCAGATGAGCTTGGATGGAGCAGCAGGGCATGATCAGCTGAGTTCATCAATCTCTCAGTTACAGCCATCGACGGTATCATCTTCAAGCTTTTCGAATACAGATAATGTGAACGATGATCATCAGTTCTTCGCGGATGGGAGTAACTGGGATGAGCTCAGATCGGTTGTGGAGTTTGCTCTGGATCTGTAAATATATATTAATTGTTGTATGTGAACTCATGTATTATATATAGAACGTTGTGGAAACAAGCAGTCTCATTTTGAATCCTTGAGTGTATATGGTCTGATAACACATTGAGAGATTGTCACGTTTGGTTCATATCATGTATGCACCTTATTTATTCTAGGATTAGCTATATTTAGCATATGGGATATGAAACATATATATAT
>JAYMTH010001866.1:0-13756 GCA_036897465.1 Pelargonium australe | reverse complement strand
GCGTGTAGGGGATTTCAGTTTATTATTAGGAATTCTCGGTCTTTATTGGATAACGGGAAGTTTTGAATTTCGAGATTTGTTCGAAATCTTTTCGAATTTGGTTCATAATAATGAAATTCATTTTTTCTTTTTGACTCTGTGTGCCTTCTTATTATTTGGGGGCGCACTTGCTAAATCCGCGCAATTTCCCCTTCATATATGGTTACCTGATGCCATGGAAGGACCTACTCCTATTTCAGCTCTTATCCATGCTGCTACTATGGTAGCCGCAGGCATTTTTCTTGTAGCTCGTCTTCTTCCTCTTTTCATAGTCATGCCTTACATACTGAATCTAATATCTTTCATAGGTATAATCACAGTCTTTTTAGGAGCTACTTTAGCTCTTTCTCAAAAGGATATTAAGAGGGGCTTAGCTTATTCTACAATGTCTCAATTGGGTTATATGATGTTAGCTCTAGGCATGGGGTCTTATCGAGCTGCTTTATTTCATTTGATTACTCATGCTTATTCGAAAGCATTGCTCTTTTTAGGAGCTGGATCCATAATTCATTCAATGGAAGCTCTTGTTGGTTATTCTCCAGAAAAAAGTCAGAATATGGTTCTTATGGGCGGTTTAACAAAACATATGCCAATTACAAAAACTTCCTTTTTATTAGGTACACTTTCTCTTTGTGGTATTCCACCTCTTGCTTGTTTTTGGTCCAAAGATTCAATTCTTAATGATAGTTGGTTGTATTCACCGATTTTCGCAATAATAGCTTGTTCCACTACAGGATTAACTGCATTTTATATGTTTCGGATCTATTTACTTACTTTTGAAGGACACTTAAACGTTCATTTTAGAAATTATAGTGGAAAAAGAAGTAATTCCTTCTATTCAATATCTTTATGGGGTAACGAAGGACCAAAAACGATTCAAAAAAAAGGGGGTTTCAAAACTTTATTAACAATGAATAATAAAATGAATAATAAAAAAGGGGTCACGTTTTTTTGTAAGAAAATAGATCGAATTGATAGTAGTGTAAGGAACATGACGCGCCTTTTGACTCACTTTGGGGCTAAGAATACTCTGCCGTATCCCCATGAATCCGACAATACTATGCTATTCCCTATGGTTCTATTGGTTCTATTTACTTTATTTGTTGGAGCCATCGGAATTCCTTTCAATCAAGAGGACAAGAATTTGGATATATTGTCGAAATTCTTAACCCCATCAACAAACCTTTTACACGAAAAGTCAAATAATTCTGTGGATTGGTATGAATTTATACCAAATGCAACTTTGTCAGTTAGTCTATCTTATTTTGGAATAGTTATAGCCTCTTTCTTATATAAGCCTGTTTATTTATCTTTAACAAAATTGAACTTACTCAATCTCTTTGTTAAAGGGGGTCCTAATAAGATTTTTGGGGACAGAATAAGAAATCGGATATATGATTGGTCGTATAATCGTGGTTACATAGACACTTTTTACGCAATATCCTTAGCTAGGGGTCTAAGAGGATTCGCTGAATTCACTCATTTTTTTGATGCGCGAGTTATTGATGGAATTACGAACGGGATGGGTATTTTGAGTTTTTTTGTAGGCGAAGGCATCAAATGTGTAGGGGGCGGTCGCCTTTCTTCTTATCTTTTATTGTATTTTTATTGTGTATTGCTTTTTTTATTCATTTCTTCCTTTTTGTACTTGTTCCATTTTTGAATAGCCGAACAAATCTTTTCTTTTTCTCCTCCTAAACAAATTTCCATTTTTCAATTTATGTAGTATTATATGATGATTTTTGAACTTTCCATCTATTCTATAGAAATTGCAACAGATAGACTAGAGACGACATCTCTTATGTCAATGAGACCAAAGGGATATTAAATGAATGGAATTGGGATATGGATGGAATATAATGAAATAGAGCTGCTTTGAGGTTCCCTATGAAATGAGGCATGGAGCGGAGCCACTACGAAGAAGTTCCGGGAGTTACGAAGGAAACTTTGAGCTCATATTGGTCCTGGGTTGAGAACGGGAATTGAACTCAATTGAACTCTATGAGATCTAATCTCCCGTTGTTCCTCAGTAGCTCAGTGGTAGAGCGCTCGGCTGTTAACCGACTGGTCGTAGGTTCGAATCCTATTTGGGGAGGGAAGATTCTATCTTCCGAATGAAAGAATTCAGAATGAACTTGGACTATTAACTATGAGTCCCATTCAACTTTTGGAAATTTCAATTAGCACAGTTCCCTCTATAACAAAAATAGAAAAGGGGGGCCTATCTCATATAATGATGATATTAATAATCGAAATGTCTTTCACATTTCACTCTAACAATGAAGAACTTTTTAAATGACGACAGTTCCCAAAAAGCGTATTTCTAGTTCAAAAAAACGGATACGGAAAAATCTCTGGAAAGGAAAAGGGCATTCCGCGGCCTTGAAAGCTTTTTCATTAGGCAAATCCCTTTCTACCGGTAATTCTAAAAGTTTTTGTCGTTTTTTTTCTATGCCAACTGATATTAATAAAATCAAAAGAATCCTAAATGGGGAGGGGCAAAATGAGAAGAAACGATAACGTAGGTGGTAGCACTAGCTCCAATAAAATGGAGCTAGTGCCTTACGGAGCGGCTCAGGACGCTCCGGTGTTGAAGTTCATTCAAACAAAAAAAAGAAATGAGAACGTAGTTGGTAGAACGAGTCAAATCAATCTAAAGCCTTATCGAAAGCATGCTCCGGTGTTGAAGTTCATTCAAACAATTCCAACAAATAATTTGAATTTCAATTCTTTTCGAAATCGTTTGAATTTCAATTCTGTTCTTGTAAGCTGCAGCGTAGGGGTCCTTTTAGTTTTCTTGGTAATTACCGTTTTCGGTAAGTTGTTGAGGGATACTTGGTACAAGATTAAAAAAAAAAAGAATAATGATTGAAAAGGGAAGAAAACAAAGAAGCGGAAAATCTTAAAGAATTAAGATTTTCCAATTTCCTTGACAATCTAAATTCTGTTTAGACACTTTATCGGTTCTAGTTTAACCACATGTAAAAAACCTGTTATTCTATTCCACCTCTTGATCTTAAACTATCTTGAAAAAGATAGTAGTTCAGTACACCACACCCACAAAAACACAATATGAACAACTTCGATTTAGTTACGAAACGCACTGATATTCGGGCAGCTCTTATTTTCGGACTGTTTTACGGTTCCTTAATAACATTTTCTAAGCTCACAAGTTACCTCTTCCTGATCCGGCATTGGATTTTTCAGGACCAGGAGGGGGCTTTAAAAGCGAGAGCACTCAGTAATGGATTCACTATGGGCCACTTGTTCGCATATTTATTGATTTATTACCTGCCCTTTTACACTCTTGTGAGTAATTATTATATAAAAATCATACTCGCAATTTCCCTTATTTTGTATCAATTCTTATGGACAAATCATCATCTAGATGTTTTTGTACCCAAGTCCTTTTCGTCTGCGAGGCGCGATCAAACCCTCGCGTTTATGTATGGCTTCAGCTACCGATTACTGAATTTCACGTTTTTTCCCAACGCAATTTTCTCGAGAATGATCATCGCGTATTTGGTACAATGCAAATATAAAATCTTGTACTTATCGGTGACTTTTTGTGTTTGGACTCTAGGCCATTTAATTTGTATCAAATTCGTTCAATTTGGTACCTTATGGCTACAGAAAAATTTCTCGGCGTTTCTAGTTCTTAATCATCAACTCTATCTGAAAGATAAACTCAAGAAGATCAAGGCTAGGTCTATATCTCTAGCCACAATTTTTGAGTATAAACCCGAGATTGGTATGAAACCTGGAATCTATCGTCAGGCACAAACAATCGATGAGATGATTCAAATATTAGCTACGATTCTTTTTATTGTAGTCCTTTATATTTTAGGAAAATATCCGCCACCTTTTAGCCCGCACCGTCCATCCGTGCCTAATGCAGCCGAGCTAGCTAGGATGGAACGCCTAGAGGAAGACGCGAAAGTCCAAAGAGAGATAGAGGATAGGTTCTATCCATTAGAGGACTTCTTCGAAGAAGAAGAACAAAAGAAAGACGAAAAGTCAGATGACGAAGAAAAAAAAGGGCTTGTAATTTCCAAAAAGAGTCAAAAAAAACGAAACGAAAGAGAAAAAGAGCACAGCGACGAACTCGACAAGGAAAGGAATCAAGAAATTTCGGATATGGATGAGGAAGAGCCTGAAGAAATTGAACAGGGAGACAGCAACGAACTCGAAGAAGAAGAGAATGAAGAAATTTCGGATATGGATGAAGAAAAAGGATTCGAAAAGACTTTTTATACTTTCTTTTCGGATTGCTTTTTCGAGTCGTTTTCATTTTATGCTTTCCTTTTCCACCGGTTGAAATTTTATTATACTTTCCTTTTCCACCGGTTGAAATTTGTTTCTGGTTACCTTTTCGACTTGTTTTCGTCTTCTAGTCGGTTTTTGAGCCGATTCAAGCCCCTTTTTTCTCCCTTTTTGATCGTGGTAAAACATTTTGACAATATCTTGTCCGTTTATATGCCTCATTTGAAGTTCCTGAAGTGGTTTTTGTTTAACCAAAAATGGGTTTTTAGCGCCATTTTCCGCGGTTTTTCGCATTTCTTTTTCAACCCGAGCAGGTGGGTTCAACCTTATCGCTACATAAAAACTGCTTTCTACGAGGATAGTCTTCAAAAAGGGGGATTTTCACAATTTATATTTTATGAATGTCAAAGCGATGGAAAAGAACGGACCTCTTTCACATATCCCCTTTCTTTAATCACTTTTTATAAAATGATTGAAGGAAAACTGTCTTTGTTTAGAAAAAAGAAGCTACTGCCCGATAGGGATAGATCGTTCACCCTTTGGGTTTTACGAAATGAAAAGAAAAAGGCGAGTCTGAACAAGGAATTAAGAAAAAGAGTACAGAAGCTAAAAAGCGGATCTCCTTTTAGGGATGTATTTGACATACGGAGAAAGCTCTTTCAATTCAAATACACTCCGAAAGTTTTGCAATCAATTTCTGAGACCTTGTTTGACCAAATGCACCCATCGGGAGGAAAGAACAGGGAAAATGATACCGTATGGGATGGACCTTCTCGCGGAGCTTTTTGGTATAACCATAAATTCACGAAAACAGCAGCAGAACAGAGGGTTGACGAGGAAGGGCACCTGCAAACAATGTGGTTCTTCTTTAAAGACTTGCGACCTTTAAATCAGAAAGAGCAGTATTTGATACTCGAGCGACAGAAAAAGGAACGGGAAAGCGAGCAAAAACAAAAGCTTAGACGACAAATTTTCGAAAAGAGTCTATTAGGGAAAACTTTGAGAATACTTCAAAAAATGGCTCCTTATTTTCGAGCGCCACAGTACATCCCCAGTAACTCTATGTCGCGAGCTTTTAAACTTTATCGAGTATCTGCTTACTTGACTCTTGACTGGCAGGAAACTACCCGGATATTAAGGCGAGTTCACAAGCTGAGAAAGAGGGGCTTGATTATCCGAGTCAATGAGGAAAGAGAGAGTTGGATTCGTTCTCACAAGGAACACTATCTTAAACTCAAGGAAATTCGAAAAAAAAGGGTGCAATTGGAAAAAGAAAAAAGAACACCAAAGAAAAGGTTATTCAATTTGAAGAAAAAGAAAGGAACATTGACAAACAAACAAAAAGAGGCTTTTCCCTTAAATAGAATTTTAACTAGAATTTTGGTTCTGAATTCTAATTTGAGAACAAGTTCAAAAAGCACCCTTTATTCCTATCCAAACCCATTTTTAGAAAAAATTAACAAAATACGCAGAAATCGTAAGAAGGTATATCACATAATGAATACCTACTATCAAGGTTTAAGCGGATTTACACATGAAGACATTCCGAAACTGAGAAAAAAATATCAAAAATACCGTCAGTTTCAGCTGAAACTACAGACAATCATGAAAAAAGTTCCTCGGTGGGAATACAACACCAAGGATGAAAAAATAGATTATAGTGACTACACGATAAGAAATGACGATGTAGTAGCCGAAGACGTCTATTTGCGTACAAGAAAAGCAAAATTTCGGGTATTTAGAACGAAAGTATGGAAGTACTATGAGCGACATGAGCAACGTGAAATCAAGCAATGGTATTTTTACCGTTACGCTAAGATCACGCATTTTCGTCGCAATATGGTCAAAGGTGCCGACCGCACCCAAAGGCGAAAAGTAACGATTTGTGGGTGGTATGAACACCGTGCCCAGTCGCCCCTTTTTTTGCCCAAACGAAGGAAAACCCTTATACTCATTTTGCTCACTTTAGATATCTTTGAGCTTATGAAAAAAGTTTATAGATATCTACTGCAGGACTCCGGGTTTCAAGTTATAGTTAAGCGTATATCCGAAAGTCTAAACCGAATTTGGAAGAAACTGTGGAACCTGCCAGATTCTCAAAAGAGTGCTATAGAGGCTGCTATAGAAGCAGAAAACGAACTACAAGGGCTCAGGGAAGACGAAGAAGACAAAAAAAAACGCCAAGAAGAAGGGAATGCCTTAGAAGAATGGCAGGAGCGCCGAGAGGCGCATGAGATCCGAGCCATTTGTATAGCGGAGACTTGGGAACTCCTTCAATCGGGTCATGCAATAAGATCTCTGATACTATTAATCCAATCGTTTTTGAGGAAAAATGTGATCTTTCCTTTATTGATAATAACTAAAAATATGGCTCGTATACTCTTATTTCAAAGTCCTGAATTGTTTCAGGATTTCGCGGATTTAAAGAAGGAAACTCACACCTTGTGCGATTTTGGTGGTATTCCACTTGACGAGTCACAAGACCCACTAGGGTGGTTCACAACTGGTTGTCAGATAAGGATCCACTTTCCTTTTGAGTGGAAACCTTGGCGAGAACCCGATCAAAGCAAAGAGAGCAGTGTGGCACAGGATTTTTATTTAACGGTGTTTGGAAGAATAACTACGATTCCTTTTGGTACAGCTCGCAAACCCTATCCATTTTTTAAAACCGTTTTTGAAGAACTAAAGAAAAAAAAAGCTTCTCAAGAACTCAAAAACCTACTCACAAGTGTAATTAGAAAGTTGCAAAAGAAGGGTTTTTTGAAGTTTAAAAGAAAAGGGTTTCTTCGAAAACGTCTTTTAGCTTTTCAAAAAAAAGGCTTTCAATCCAAGCTGCTAAAGGGCGTAAAAGTAAAAAAAAGAAAAAATTTGAAAAAAGGGCCACAATATAAATTAACAAAAAAGAAAAAAGAAAGGAAAGTGGATAAAACAAGCACAATCATAAGTGAAATAGAAAGGCTTATAAAAGAAAAGAAAAAAAGACTTTTCATTATTCAAACCAACATTAGTTCGACCAAAACCAGTTCTCATTCTAAAACATCAGAAGCACTACGAAGGGTTTCTAAAATCTTAAAAAGAAGAAAGGCACGATTCATTCGTAAATCTAGAATTTTTAGAAAATTGATCCTTGAATGGATATACGTGAAAATCCTTTTCGATTTGAAAAAGAGGTTTCTAGATGAAATGAATAAGAAAAGGAATAGTCTGAAAATGGTTGCGCAGTTTGTTTTGCAATTCAAAAAAAAAAGAAACAACAAAATGATTGACAATGGCATTAAAGGCATTAATAAAAAGAAAAGAAAACAAAATCGCTTTATTTCAACTATAAAAAAGCATTCTTTTAATATGAGAAATAGTCAAATTAGTAAGAGTCAAAAAACCCTTGTTTTTGACTTATCCTCTCTGTCACAAGCATATGTATTTTTTAAATTCTCACAAACGGAGAAGTCTTCTTTGAGAGTATCTAAATTCCGTAATTTGAGAAATTTGAGACTTGGGATGAATCGATGGAAAGAATGGTTAAGAGGCCATTTTGACTACTATCTGTTATCTGACATTAGATGGTCCAGATTAGAAGCACAAAAATGGCGAAATAAAATGAATCAATGTCGCACATCTGAAAATCACAATTTCAAGAAAGGGGATTCATATGAAGTAGACTCATTGCCCATTAACCCACAAAAATTAAAATTGAAAAAGCACCTACGATATGATCTTTTAGCATATAGCTTCCTGAATGCTGAATATAAGAAGGATCCCTATGTCATAGCACCATCATTAGTCAATAATGAACACACCGCAATTTCACATCTTTACAACATACACAAAGACAGCCTTGTTAATATGCTGACAAGTAACTATCAAAATTTGCGCGATTCCAGGGAAAAGCATCCTTTGTTGGATATGCATATGGACGTTAATAGGACGTCGCTGCGTAGGCGGATGAATTCTAATCAGATACTCTTTCATCTTGAAGATAAGAAAAAAGGATCTAAGGTGGTGGATAAAGTCGCTATTGATTCATGGGTAACTGGACAGAATAGGGTGCTCCCGGCCGGGTGGTTACCCGAAACCGAGGCCGGCCTCGGGTTCAGAGAGGCCGCAACACTTGCCCTAGAAACCGTAAGGCACCAACTCTGTTTCTCTGTTTACGGCTTGTTTTGGCCTGAGTTTGATAGGCATAGGATAGACAAGCTTGGCTGTGTTTTTCGGTATGAAAAGTGGTATGATAAAAGGCGTACTCCGATTTTAAAAAAACAAAAAAGCATGGCTAAGCGAAAAAAAGAATTGGCTGCTAGAAAAAAAAAAATGTCGGGGAGGGCCGAAGCGATAAAGATTGCTCAACGAGAGTTTGACCTGAGTTTGATACTAGAACCTGAAGAAGTGGAAAAAATCGAAAAAAAGAACTTTTTTGATTGGATGGGGTTAAATAATGAAAACGAACTAGAAGAACTAATGGAACGCAATAATGATGAAAAGAAAAGTTCTTTCCTAGAATCGAGTTTTTTTCTCTTCCCAGAATTTATCAAACTTTATAATTTAGTCAATCTTTATGCGAAAGCGGAGTGGACCACGCCGATTCATTCTTTTTTGCAAAATGGAAAGATACGTTCGCGCTCCTCTTACGCGGATTTAAAGGTTGAGGTTGACCCCTTGAACTGGTACATGTACCACAAAAAGGAATGGCCGGCGAAAGGAATACCACTTTGGGACTCGAACAGGGCCCGACGTCGTCGTCGACATCGCAGGGCGTTATTGAACCTAGGGAGAAAAGACCCGAGGAAGGAAACGACTTTGGACATTATGATAGATCCTACTGAGAGAGAAAGGGCTTATGCTGAGGCAATATCCGAAATTAAGGCCGAAGAACAAAAGAAAATAGACGAAGAATACGAAGAAGAAAAGGAAAAAAAGAAAAAAGAACAAGGAAAGGCCTTTGACGAAACAAGCTACATAAAAACACACAAAAAAAGATTTGCTCGGGTGAGTACATTGAAACCGATCAAGTATTCAAGGTTCCGAAAGACGGCGCTGAAGGATCTAAAAGAGTCGAATTCTTTTCGGTATCAAGTGCACTATAGCCTACGTTATTTGATAGCCGACTATCTTACTAATGTTACACGCACAAGCCAAGTCACCAATAAAGCAACTAACCCGAAGCTGCTTATTGTCTTCATAAAAGATCTTATAGAAATGAGTCAATTTGGAATCATGGGAACTACTCAAAATCAACTTCCAACTTTGCAAGATATCCTAAAAATGGGGTATCTCGTTCTGAACCCCATTCGTACCTTTAAAAGATTGAGGTGTGAGCGCATTAAGTATGAAATCCTAGCGATTTCCCTGATTCATAAGAATCAATTCCAAAAATTGGCCTACACTCCGGGTCCGGACAATAAAAGAGACCCTTGTCGGGAGATAGGTGTGAACAAAGTGAAGCAAACTACATATAAGGTCCGCAAGGGGCGCAAGGTAGTAGAATCGTTGAGCGTACGAAGACTGACAGTTAAGAGGTGTTGGGGACTGCGTGTGTCTTATGGGAAATTTGGGTGTCCTAGGTCTTTCTTGACCCAATTTGTTCGATATTTAGTTCACCCATTCGCAATCCCATTGAAAGCCAAAGCACGTGGAAAGAAACAGAGAAAGCGGTCTCCTTGGTCTTATGAGAGAGTATTTGGTCTATTCAACTGGAAAACCGAAGTACGTCCAAAGAAAAAGAGAAATCGGACTCCTTGGTCTTATGAGAGAGTATTTGGTCAATTCCACGCAGACCAGATGAGGTTCTTTTATAAGATAGGTGTTTGCGGCAAGTTCAAGCGCGAATGCACAGCTATCCTTCTAAGCCTTCTAACTGACCCTAAGCATGCCAACGACAGAATCAAAAAGCTTATTCTTTTGGACGAGGGAGTGCCAGACACGCTTGTCGAAAAGGGTCTGCTTGTTCCTGAAAATCTTTTCTCCCCCAGACGCCGCAGACAATTGAGAATTTTAAATTTACTAAATAAAAAAAAGAAAAAAGAGAAAAGAATCCCTCAAACCAAATTCACCCGCTACACAAAACTTCTTAAAGAAACTGGACGTATGGATTTGAACCTACTATTGAGAGAACTAGACGAACGAGAAAAGAGACAAGGAGAGGAACGACTAAATCTAGTTCAAAAGAAAGAAAGAGAACAAGAAGAACTACGCAAGAAAGAAGAAGAAAGCAAAGAATTAAACAGAATCAAAAAGAAACTAATGAGATTAAGGTTTTTTCTTTGGCCGAATTATCGACTCGAAGACTTAGCTTGTATGAATCGCTATTGGTTTGATACTACTAATGGCAGCCGTTTCAGTATGTTACGGATCCGAGTATATCCACGATTTCAAACCCGTTAATATTCCAGTTTGACTAGAATACCCATACCATTATAATGGATTGTTTTACATTCCAGGTGTACCCCATGAAATATAGAAATGGCTCAACAAAAGAAAGAAGCTTTTGTTGAGCCATTGTTTGATTTTTAGATTTTCATTTGAATATTCCAATTTTTCTCTTTTGTTTATCTTGTGTAAGTGGAGAAAGAAATAGACTCTTCTTTTGTATACCGAGCCGAATCCAATTTCAATTTGAATGAATTGTTGATTCATTTTTGATTTTCAAAAATGAGAAGTTCATAACGAAATGAATATTTTATTACATAAAAAATGGATAAATTCAAAAAGAACTAGGATTATTATTACTGATCAGTCAAATTCATTTTTTAAAAAAAGAAAAGATAAGGAAACCTTGTTTTATGGTAAAAACTCCATTAATTTCAGTTATCTCGCAAGAAGAAAAAGAAAAGAATAGAGGGTCCGTTGAATTTCAAGTATTTTGTTTTAACAAGAAAATAGACAAAATTTCTTCCCATTTGAAATTGCACAGAAAGGACTATTTATCTCAGAGAGGTCTACATAAAATTTTGGGAAAACGCGATCGTCTGCTGTCTTATTTGTCAAAGACAAATAGAGTACGTTATAAAGAATTAATAAATAGGTTGAATATTCGCGAGTCAAAAACTCGTTCAATTTGAAATGTTATTTTCAATTATTTGCTTTATTAGATTTTTGCATTTGGATGAATGTCTTTTCGTTTTCGGCAATTCATGAAAGAAAAAAGAGAGGAAAAACTTATGACTATACCAGCTACAAGAAAAGACCTCATGATAGTCAATATGGGCCCTCATCACCCATCAATGCACGGTGTTCTTCGGCTCATCCTTACTCTAGATGGTGAAGATGTTATCGACTGTGAACCTGTATTGGGTTATTTACACAGAGGCATGGAAAAAATTGCGGAAAATCGAACTATTATACAATATCTGCCTTATGTAACACGTTGGGATTATTTGGCTACTATGTTCACAGAAGTAATAACTGTAAATGCCCCAGAGCAATTGGGAAATATTCAAGTACCTAAAAGGGCTGGCTATATCAGAACAATTATGCTGGAATTAAGTCGTATAGCTTCTCATCTATTATGGCTTGGACCCTTTATGGCCGATATTGGCGCACAAACCCCCTTTTTTTATATTTTCAGAGAAAGAGAATTAATATATGATCTGTTTGAAGCAGCCACCGGTATGAGAATGATGCATAATTATTTTCGTATCGGAGGAGTTGCAGCCGATCTACCTCATGGCTGGATAGATAAATGCTTGGATTTCTGTAATTATTTTTTAACAGGACTTGCTGAATATGAAAAGCTTATTACGCGGAATCCTATTTTTTTAGAGCGAGTAGAGGGAATAGGCATTATTGGTAAAGAAGAAGCAATAAATTGGGGTTTATCAGGACCAATGCTACGAGCTTCCGGAATGCAATGGGATCTTCGTAAAATCGAGAATTCTGAATGTTACAAAAAATTCGATTGGGAGGTTCAGTGGCAAAAAGAAGGAGATTCATTAGCTCGCTATTTAGTCCGAATCGGTGAAATGAGGGAATCCATAAAAATTATTCAACAGGCTCTGGAAGGAATTCCGGGAGGTCCTTATGAGAATTTAGAAATTCGATGTTTTGATAGAGAAAGGTATCCAGAATGGGGCGGTTTTGAATATCGATTCATTAGTAAAAAACCTTCTCCTACTTTTGAATTGCCGAAACAAGAACTTTATGTGAGAGTTGAAGCCCCAAAAGGAGAATTGGGAGTTTTTATGATAGGAGATCGGAGCAGCTTTCCTTGGAGATGGAAAATACGTCCACCGGGTTTTATGAATTTGCAAATTCTTCCTCAGTTAGTTAAAAGAATGAAATTGGCTGATATTATGACAATACTAGGTAGCATAGATATCATTATGGGAGAAGTTGATCGTTGAGATGATAATTGATACACCAGAAGTACAAGATATCAATTCTTTTTACAGATTCGAATCCCTACAAGAGATATATGGGATCGTCTGGATGCTTGTCCCTATTTTGACCCTTGTAGTGGGAATCACAATAGGTGTATTAGTAATTGTGTGGTTAGAAAGAGAAATATCCGCGGGGATACAACAACGTATTGGGCCTGAATACGCCGGTCCTTTCGGAATTCTTCAAGCTCTAGCAGATGGGACAAAACTGCTTTTGAAAGAGAACCTTCTTCCATCTAGAGGGGATAGCCCTTTGTTCAGTATTGGCCCATCCATGGCAGTCATATCAATTCTTCTAAGTTATTCAGTAATTCCTTTTAGCTATCGCCTTGTTTTAGCTGATCTAAATGTTGGTGTTTTTTTATGGATTGCCATTTCAAGTATTGCTCCCATTGGACTTCTTATGTCAGGATATGGATCAAATAATAAATATTCCTTTTTAGGTGGTCTACGAGCTGCCGCTCAATCAATTAGTTATGAAATACCATTAACTCTATGTGTGTTGTCAATATCTCTACGTGTGATTCGTTAAAACAGAAACCCGCATTCGGGTTGAGGAACTAAACCAGATAGTTATATGAGTGAAAGAAAACAGCTTCTATTCTATAGTCTAAAATGAGAAATTGGCAGTCAAAAACGGAGTCTCATTTCCTATGTACAAGAGGTAAGCGGAAGTAAACATTAAGGGAAAGGGCCCTTGCCCCAAGATTGGTTGAGTAGTCATCCTGGCTTGAAGCGGGCTCAAAAGATCAACCGGATACGGTTTTCGTTACCCTTTCTGCCTATTCCCTCATATCTATTACCATAACAATACCAAATGGGGAGCTCCTTTAAAATGAGTGGATAGTTAGGAACACCAAAATACATAAAGGATTGGTAATGGAGATTTTGTAAATTGTCCAAAAGGACATTGTTACATAACATAAAAAGAAGAGTAATTGGGGGCTTTAAGTTGGTAGAAATGATCAAGCAGTACTCCTCGCAATTCCGACCTAGAGTATGCTCCGATCCACCGATTCAATAAATAACTATCAGGAACGAAATAATCCTTTATTCACTTTTTTGAAACCCCCCTTTAGAAA
>JAYMTH010001865.1:0-13757 GCA_036897465.1 Pelargonium australe | reverse complement strand
ATTCTTAATTTCCACGTCATATATACATTAATATTGTCTTAAATATATATATATATATTTGGAAACAAACTTGCAAAACACCCTAAACATCATACCTTAGATGCTCAACATGTTACAAAGTAAGAAAAATTAAAAGCCTCTCACTCCTACTCACAAATATTGATATAAAACAGTCACATGTTAAAAAAAAAGACTCACAAACTTTGATTCATGATCAAACAACCGATCAAAACAAATAAATATTTAGGCATTCTATGAATTTTATTATATTTAACCTTTGTTTGGAAACGCCATGTTAGGCCTCCAACTCCTCCACAATGCTTAATGCTAGATTTGTAGGCTTCGCGGGTCAATCTGAGGGCATGCGCATCTTGAAGACGCCCCCTCACGCACACGCACTCTTAGGCAACCGATGTCTCGCCTCCACTACTCAAGTTCAATCTTGCATTATTGTCCAATTGGTAACCTCCTGAATCCTATACTATGCTTATGATCACATATATGTGTGAAGACACCATACATGATACATATCAAGGCAACTTCTTAGACATGATTTTCTGGTGGCATAAAGGACCTAGCGTCTCAAAGATACTCGGATGATATATGTTCACATCATTATCCGGCATCATGATGACATCATTAATACCTCATCAATGAACTTGACGCCACATCATCGTGACATCCTTTTTACATCACCATTTGAGCTCATGAAACCATCGTGACACACATGCATGTGCTAACATAAAGTTCACTTGCAACCAATCACATTGCGACACGTCACCCTCATATATGAACTTTACAAGTATAAATGCCTCATAAAATCGTGAGATGTGTTACATCGTGGTCTGCATATCTGAAGCAAACAAGTTCTAGAGATCAAAAGAAAATTTATTATAAAATAATAGTGAAAGTCGTGTACAACCCTCTTTCAAATACAAGATTCTACTACGTGCAACACGCGCTTGAATCGTTTTGTTGACCTCGGCTCAACTAATGCATGTAGTCTCTTATTTTGTAATAATGGGTGTTTGAATAGTCATTGAAATGAAACCAACAATAGTCTTGAGATTTAAAACAAGTAACACAGTCATCAATGAAGTAAGCACTAGTTGGTATCCAAAGATAAATGGATATGTAGTAGTAGGTAGGTCAAGATTGATGAACAATGAAGAAGTGTTTTTATTCTCTAAAGTGGCAACAACTTTTTGGTCCTTTTCATCTGACAGTTAAAAAGTAAAATTTAAAGACAAAAAACGGTGACATAATATACATGTCTGGATGGATGCAGCATTTTCAGCACCACCACTCAGATCTGAATTATGCTGGCTGGCTGGCTTCATACACATACACACACAATTATTGATAGACAAAAGCTTACCACTCAGTCATTATCATCTGCCCTCTCCTATTTGCTGACAACCAAATGCATGGTTCAGATGGTAAGAAATTGTTTCGGTTTAACCTGAGGTCTTAAGTTTAAGTTTCCGAGAATATTGATGCGTTATAATTTGGTGGAAAGAATTTTGCCACATTTGTGATTCTACCCGGTTCGAATGAACATTCATTTGAGAATGATATAACTTAAATGGATTGATCTGATACTAATCGGGAGTTGCCTCGGAAACCTCTAGATTAAAAAGAAAAAAGAAAAATATGATGGGACTGTTTTTGTTGTTAGCTCTAGAGCTTAGAATTGGAAGAGCTAGCACAAATGCCAAGCTTGCCTGTATCTGCTTAGCTTGTTTGCTACTTTAGCACCCATGTCATATATGTAGATATATAGCTATCATATTCATAGGTTACAATGCAATAGAAGAGGACAAGGACATGGACAGGGTCTGCTCCCCCATCAGGCCATCACTCATAATAGTACTCTTGTGTTGGCTTCAAAATAGACCTTTCATTTTGGTGTTGCACTTCTATATTTATATATAGCATCATTTCAGATTTAAATGGACCTTCAGATTAAGTGTTGTAATTCATTGTTGGGCTTGGAATGCATTTCCCATCCCATCTTTTCTCAACCAAACCAAAGTGTTTAATGGCCCTATGGGCATGTGTAATGAGCTAGTTGGATTAATAACCACTTTTGTTCCACACCATATGGGTTGCTTAGCTAATAAACCCATAATAAGTTGTTAAAAGATTGTTTGGATCTTTTTTGTTTTTCTTTGGCTCCTGCAAGCTCATTGTCTATAATTCAAAAGATGTTTAATTGTTGAAGTGGGACACAACTGCTTCGGGGCGTTAGACCTCCACGCGAGGTTTGGCTGAAAGTTTTGCCACAGGAGGTGGAAGACTCTTGCACCCGCTCCTTAGCTCATGTGGATATTTCACATCCAATCTTGCCCATACTTTTGATATGCTTGATGACTTGAATACTCGTAACCAATATTAAATCTCAAATCGAACGGGAGTTTAGAGAACAACAACACAATACGATTGAAATTTATATTGATTTTATTAATCAAGATAAAATATAGTATGTTTGACTTAAAGAAGATATGGGTCGACCCCAGATTTGAGATAAACATGTTTTCATTTTAAGCGATAGACCATTCTAGTTTTACGATCGACCTCAGAGTTAGATATACTGCATGTTTTACTTTATGTGGTACACTGTTCTTGTATCAAAGTCGACCTAAAGCCGATAGACCCAAATTAATACTCATCGACCTTACTTTTATCATAATATTTATTATTTATTTACTCTTAAAGGTTGACTGCTAATATATATATATATGTGTGTGTGTGTTGGTCAATCTAATATAGTAATAATTGTCGTTTCTCTGTATAAGACTTTAGTATTTATTAATATTAAATAATTTGAAGACAATTTAGTAAATTCATAATTATACCTTTATTTTTGAAGTTTTTTTCTTCAAATAATTTAAATTTTTATAATTGATTTTGAACCTATTTCAAGACGTTGGTTTATAAAACAAAATCTTATTTTATACATATATTTTGCTTCATTCCAACAATTTATGTCGATATTTTATCTCTATAGACAATTGAAGTAGACAACTCAAATAGCTCTAAAACTATATACTAATACTATATATAGGAATGAGAATGATTTAGACTATCAAACCCTTGAGATATTGGGTTGCATGTTTGGCCTTGAATGAAAAAAAGAAAGATCAAAAGGAATAAAAGAAAGGAAAAATTGAAACTCTCATTACATATATTTATATGCAATAATAATAAATAAATAAATGAAGATTCTGCAAATTCACATCAGGTAAATTATCAAAGCGAGCAGGGAATAAGAATATGAATTTGCATGGTACATTGCATATACACGTACCACCTGAATTCTTGACCCCATTTCTGGACTCACACTCACTGTATTATAGACTTAGCTACTATGTATACATCCATATAGTAGCCGTTTAAATATTAATATTTCAAAAACAAAAATGCTATACCCTTTAAAAAAATTAATATATTAACCAGTACGTATAAAAGATAATAATTGATTAATTTTTTATCTATGAGATTTTTTAGCGGTTCTGCAAACTCGTGGTTGACGTCTTTAAGCTGTTTTACCACACTTAGATTAATTGAATAATTTTGTCGCCTCTTATTAAGCATTCTATTTTTGGTTGGACACTTAGTGATATTTATATTGATCAAGAGATTATCGCAAGTATCCAGATAGATATTAACTATGATAATTAATTAATTAATGAAAAGCAGGTCAAATATATATTACCAAAGATAAGCTTTTCGGTGTATACTTATCAAAACAGCTCTCCTTTTCAGCACAAAAATAGCTATAATAAATAAATCATGGCATGAATTTTTTTCAGATGAATATGATCAACTCGTTCTCTAATCAATCACAGCATTGAAAATTGATACGTAAAAAGGAGACTTTAATTGGTTAATCAGCATGCGCATCAATATGAGCGTTTGGGAAGGAATTTTGATTATGCAATTTATACATATTATAAAATCGGATTCGGAACAAAAGAAAATATATTTATGATTCATATTATAATGCAACGTTATTAATTGTTTTATTTAAATTTATGACTTAAATTTTTGAACAATCATACCGCTACTCCGATCCAAATTACTATAATTTAAGTAAAATATTGTAATTACAAAGATAATTAAAAAAAATCATCAATATTAAAGTCGTAAACTCCAAACTTCACCCTTATGAAAGAAACTAAAACGTTTAAATTTTACTAACTAAACTACTACCACCAAATAAATTTCATATGCAAATCTTAAACGAGAGCTATAATTAAACTATTTAGTCGTGTATGATGATTTTAAGATTGAACACGAATCCGGCACAATTATAAAATTAATGAGTTTATTAATACATTTATTTCATGTAAGGTCAATTATGGACTTCTTATGTAAATGATAAACTCTAGTAATAGATTGAATACTTGATTGTATATAGCTGGGCTCCAGAGAACCTTACCATGGACTAGAGTATATAGGATATTCACCTCGTAACCATAGCAAAAAAGGGATTGGTGGATCAAGAACTTTACAAATGGCAATAACTTTGAGGCAAAAAAGGCTTTAGGAATTGAAGTGGCATTTAATTTCAAAAACAAGAGAAAAAGGTAGGTATGTCCACAGTCCACAGTCCACACTTACACCAACCACTATTATAGTCAAAAGTTTTCTCATCACCTTTGTACTATTCAATTCTACATTACTATTACCATATGGATCATTGAATATATATAGTATAATTACTAGCTAGTAGTAAAATAAAATAAAATATTAATTAAAATCATTGGATTGAGGATAGAATAAAGGAAAGCTCTTTTGGTATCTACATAGATGGATACCTATTGGGCTCTCAGTGCCAAGTTAATTCCCACTAAGAGGACAAACAAAATGCATATATTATGACAGTGTGTCCGGAATCTCGTCCATAATTTATTGGATGTGTCTTTCAGCCAAGAGACAAATAAAATGAGTCTGATTGAGGCGCTCCGCACCATCAAATTTATTAAAACAGATATAAGTGTTAATTGACGAAGTAACATCACTTCATTGTTTATGATTTATTGTCTGAGAGTATTAACCAATAAACTATGACTGTGATTTTTATTTTCTCTATTATGAAATTGTATAATTTTTATACCCAACAAAACAACATCCACAATCATAAAAAAAAAAAATAAGA
Source organism: Pelargonium australe (assembly GCA_036897465.1). Taxonomy (NCBI): domain Eukaryota; kingdom Viridiplantae; phylum Streptophyta; class Magnoliopsida; order Geraniales; family Geraniaceae; genus Pelargonium; species Pelargonium australe. The sequence goes on along the minus strand of JAYMTH010001865.1, from coordinate 8,593 downwards.
AAAAAAAATGATAAAATTGAAAACAAAAGTATAGTATTGAGATTGCAATGGGAATAGAAAAGGACATGGAAAATGCCAAAAGGAAAAGAACCCAAAACCCGAAAATTCCCTAAAAAAATTAGAGGGAGTAAATAAATTAAATATATAGAGAGAGTCCATTTATAGACGAAGAAGAACGCATGCTCTATGAAGCTGACAAGAAAAACAGAGAAATGAGATAAGTACTGAATGGGTGTGGTTTTATTTCTGTGTGAGGCTCACCTTTTCAAGGAGCTCCCAACATGGATTCTCTTTGCCACTGCACTCACTACCCATCACTCCTCTCAAGAGATATACTACTAGATTCTATTTTCACTCTTTTTCTTCTTCATTTTTTACTCACTTACTTGTGCATTGCATTGCATTGCAGAATGTTTCATAATGTTTGCTTGGCCATTTGAGAATTTAGTCTTGTGTTTTCTACTCTAGAATGAAAATGAGAGAGAATTGTCACGGACCGAAAGAACCGGCCCCGTGCGGCACCCCAAACTCCCGCATCCGGAGAGAGGGACCAACATTTTTCATAGGCGTCAAGTAATATAAATCACATATTCTGGCAAAAGAGCTTATACTTGCACCATTAAGCACACTGATCAGCATATGTTTCGCAAGTGTAAGAGTATGCCGCGTGACGAAAACCACCCTTATGGAACTAGGGAGAGACCCGTTCTTTCGGGACATGACAACATGCTTGTTTTTTTTTATTCATTTTTTTTGGGTAGGGTTGCAAGGAATGTTTTCTTTGCTTGGACTTGAATATTTTATCCTCTTCCTAGCTTCTTGTGTTTGTGTGTGGCCTCCCACTTGTCTTGTTATTCCCATCATTTTTTTTTCCTCTATGATATATGTATATTTATATATGATTGTGAAATGAAGCAAACATTGCTTTTTCTAGTCAATATTGTATATAAGCATAACCAACCAATAACTTGCATTTGGGTTGCAAATATTAAACCATATATGCATCTTATGAATAAATAAATACCATTTCATTTCATGAAGATAGAAAAAGTTGTACAAAGTTTAGGGCTAGTGTTTATGCAACATAAGATTTAATGATCACCTAGCTAGGATAACACTCAAGAGAATATATGTTTTGGCTTGTGTTTATGTATATTACTACTATTGATGAATTGAATGATAAAAGAAAACAGCTTCCCAGGCAAGTTCATTTTGCAACTTGAAACTTCACTAAATTAAAGTTGAAAAATATTGGTTGAGATCACATATCATGAAAGATTGATTGTACCCTGTCATTTCCAAAATTTAAGAATGAAGTTATTGTACCATATATGCATGCATGCCAGCTGAGAATGATTCTTGTATGTTCAACAATGACAAACAAACACAACCAAGCTATTGACAAGCTAGACCTGTCATGTTGATTCAGACACTTGCCACTCTATATGACTATATTCAACAACTAATTAATAATTAACTTGGTTTATGTCAATTAATTAAGAAACTGATCACAAATACTTAATTATCAATCTATTGTTGGGCTTATATATAATAAGTAATGTAGAGCTAATTATATATTTAGGTTTGTCTTCCAAAAAATATAATACTACTATATCAGAGTTTTGTGAGACTCTTCATTATCACCCTAACAGAAATGACGTTCAATCGTACCCAACCATGCATCATATCAGCTCACTCTCACTAGCTATTAGGAGGCAGTAGCAATTTTAAATATAGTTCTGGCAAATTGGATATCGTCCCGGGTTCAAGTTGGTGAAGCCGAACTTGAATCTAACTAGTAAGTACTTAGGGTTTGATAGGATTTTAGTTTTTAGACATAACACATGTTGAGTCATGCATGAGGGTTTGCCTGACCGGCCCGGTCCAAATGGTTGGTCCATCGGTTATGGATCGGGCATGGGTCAGGTGTTGGGTGTAGACGGTACATGCATTAGCGGAGGAAGGGGTATGCCATCATAGGGCATGACCTATTATATCGTAGTTCAATTATAGTACAATAAGAAAGTAAAATTCGCTCAACGGTCGAACTTACTTTTTTGTGCATATGGCTAAGTTTGATTCCCGTAATCATCACGTCTGATTATATTTTTAAATGAGCCAACTACATCAAAACCATTTATATTTTATTTTATCAAAACTACATTAAAACCCTTTAGGCCTTTTTCCCCTTAAAAAAAAAAAAAAAAAAAAAAAAAAAAAAAAAAAAAAACTCTTTTAAGTCCTTCTAATTTACATTTGTATGTTGATTAAACTTTAAAGAAAAAAATAAAGTTAAAAAAATGTAGTTTACCAATTACCTAAGTTCATTAAAGAAAAAAAAAAAACCATTTCCGAACATTTCAAACCTAAAAAATTCTTAAAAAGTGAGTTATAAAACACAAGAACCCCAGAAAATTCTTAAAAACTGAGTTGTAATAAAGCCCATTTTTAAAAATTTAATAACTGATCATCAAGTTTTTCCATCAAAACAATTGATCCGTCTTAGCTCTCTCTCTTTAGCGTTTATAAGCGTTAATGTGCTCTGTCTATTTTTAACAATAAGCAATTACTTGTTTGGTAAGAAAGTAGTGATAAACACATTCAGGAAATGCTGCTACGACAGTCAAGTAGTTTATAGCATAAAGTTGGTTATACATTACATAGTACCTACCATAGTTTTGAATGAAAAGAGAAAAACTATCATTCTTTACCCAACTTCTTATTATTCTAATTTTGCCTCTACCTTGTGAACTACTTTGGAGGTTGGAACTAGAGCGGACCGCAATCATAACGAGCATGACCAAGTGAATCACGAAACAGGGAAAACAGAATTCGCAAACATACAACTCGAACAAGCCATGGCAACGGCTCCAAAAGCAACCCAATAAGGTATGTTTGTGAGGACAACCACACCAATCTCCATTTCCTTTCCTTCACATATTGATCTATAGCTGCTTCACATTTTCTGGTTGCCAAGCATCTAGCCAATACAACCGCGTCCTCAAGCGCCGCTGAGCCACCTTGTCCTAGAAATGGTGCCATCACATGCATTGCATCCCCTGCCACAGTTACTAAACCGTTACTAAAATTTCCCAGTAGAACTTCCCATGGAGGACGGTACCTAAGCCGCGCCAGAATCAAAGAGTTGACATCACACGACTCCACCATGTCTATAATTTCAGCTGGAAAAGTCTCGTTGATAGAGTCAATTGCTAATTGCTTAATCCTCGCCGGATCTTTTGAGGCATCTGAATCTGCCCAAATCACCATAGTAAGGCCACCAAACAAATCAAATCCATTGCTATAGAAACATATCAACTCCACTTGAAGTCATTAAAGTAACTAATGTTTAATAGGCAAACTCACCTAGAGGAGTCCATTTCCTTCCCACGAACCAGTAAACAAGCTTGTCATCTATTGGAATTCTCCCAACTGAAACACTCCCTTTCCGAATTCTAATAGACTCACTGTCTAGACCATGTCCATTTGGGTAAAGAGTAAAACCAATTGTTGAGCATGTAGACAAAAGCTTCGAAGGTTTCAGGCCAAGAAACTCCGAAACAGCTGAGTTTGCTCCATCACATCCTATCACAACCTTTGAATCATTCCATATTATAATTTAACACTAATAATAACAAAAATATTCAACTATCCACAAAGATGTCCTGTAGTTTACATACCTTTGCCTTAATGATAGTTCCATTCTGAAGATGAACCAGAGGATATGAAGTTTGGGGGTCCAATTTGACTGCATTTACTTGACATCCATAGTGTATGATGTCGCTAGGCAAGCCCTCGGCTAAGCTTTCCATCAGAGTGCCCCGTTTTAAACACCGAAGCTCTTCTTCCCTGCAACATTTATTTGATCAAAGAGAATACAAATAGGCACATTTTCAAACTGGTAACATTTGTAATGCTCAAATGAAAGGTTGAAATGGAGTGGATGTTGCGCCATGACCGAATATACTTTCTTGGCATTATCATATCATATAACAGGCTTCAACTAATTAAACTAGCCTGTTTTATATGCAAATTAAATCAATTTAACACTACTTAAATTGGTGAACAGTTAGACAAATAACAACTTGAATTAAAATAAGTATAAACCAAAATGAAATGAATTATACAAGTGTGCAGTGCAAAAGAACTCACCCGAGCGATATCTTGTGACTAGAATCATCATCCAGGGAAATCTCATGCAAGCTGAAAGTAAAAAAGATAACATTTTTCAGCTGCCTTCAATTTTAGTTTCCTTTGTACTAAAAATGCGTCACATTGTTATTAATAATAAGGTAAGCATACTAAAACAGGTTTGCACAAATTTTACTTGTGTTCTTAAATGTGTATTAGGTAGGCAAGACCAATAGTACCAAATTATTAATTACTCACCATCCCAATAGAAAAACATGTTTCTCTTACATTTTTGTCCAAAACAAACGTCATATTTGTTTTTTAAGAGTAAATATACAACACCAACTGAAAGACTCCACTCAACTAAAAAAATAATGGGATAGTCTAAGTGTCGTCTTCATAAGTGAATATTCACCAAAGCATGTAAGCTCATCTACTAATTAATTATAGAACCACCTAGGTGTGACCTTAAATACATGTTAAACAATATATTTTGGCTTCAGTTTACTGCATATATATCGTTCCTCTATATAACCTTCACAGTCAGTTTAAGCATCTCTACTTGTTATGTTAATATGCAACTTGTTACCTTCGTAAAGATAAGTACTTAGCCTATTCCATTCATAACTTTTAAAGGTGCGGGATTGATAAATATGCTAATCCAATTAATTGTCCGTCTAAACAGGAGCTACCCAACGTTTTTAGCGAGGCCTTCTAAAAATAAGAGCAGTACAACATTATGAAAAACACTCGGATCGTTCTTTTAATTTTTAGTAAAAAGGTATTTGAATGATACCAATTCATTTGTCAAAATTGAAATGTTAAAGTATTTGTTTTTTGAATATGAACTTCAGGTAGGCTATTAGCGCGGGCTTCAATATGAATATGGTTTAATTATTTTTTATACAAATTAAATATGGGTTTAATATTTATAGGTTGATATTACCCGAAAAATCATAACTCTCATAACCGATGAGATGATGACACGTGGCCATTCCAATGCCACGTAAGCAACCCGACTCCGAGTCAAGCGGGAACATTCGATCCACGACCCGAAGGGCTTCAAAACCTTATAATCACACCAACAAGGTCCAAGAACCTCCCCAAAGCAAACTGTTGCATGCAAGAACCCCGAAAAGCCTCAAAAGACGAAAAACAACCCGACACATACTGAATGTCGCTGCAGCAGCATGAAATGCCGCGGCAATTGCATAGAATGTCGCGGTAATCGTGCTTCCCCTGACAAAGTTCGGACATGCGGACTCTCTCCTGCCTCACGACGCACAACCTTGATCCCTCCTGGACCACTCTTGGTCACTTCGGATCACCCCGGACATTTCGTACCTTCCGGACAAATGATCACCACTCTACCCCAGACATGAGGTCCTCGCTCTACTTCAAGGCAAGTCATCCAAGCCTTGCTCTACTCCAAGGCAAACCCTCCATGCATGACATCGTACTCCTAGGCATGCAACCTCAATCCCCTCATGGACAAGAAGCTCTCAAGCTTGTGTCAAATATCACACCACAACTTGGGATACTTAGGAGCTCACTCCTCCCATACCAAGGCAAGACTCTCTATGGAGTACAACAAGCCTCCAAGCAAGACCCTTGCACTCCCCATGGAGCATAAGCCTACAAGCAAGACCCTTGCACTCCAACATCTCTACAACAACTATGGCATCACAAGCTACTCCGGACTAGGCCATTGCAAGGCCTTGACCTTGCCAAGGCTCCTCCAAGACACTCCAAACGACACAACATCGACACTCCTTGACTCCAATGGCCTTGTCTCGAGAGACACGGGCTCACACGAGATCAGACGAGTCATCTCATCACGCAAGAGGCGTATGAGACACTCAAGCTCTCCGGCACACATATACAACGCGTCCGGAAAAGGGAAACTCAACAACAAAAGGGCTTAGTAGACTCATTGGGCCAACATGGACCAAATGAGTCATTTGGGTTTAGAAAGCCAAATGGGCCTTCCACCTTCACCAACCAATCAAATGGCGACAAGTGGCACAAGATTGTAAGGGCTTATAAATACCCCCTCTTTGAAGAGAGAGGGATCCTAACTTCACTTCATTTCTCACATTCACTTCTATCTCTAGAATTTTCTCTTACTAGAGAAGCTCTTTAGAGCACACAGGTTTTCCACAAAGAACTTATTCTCACACCGGAGGCATCGTCCGGGAACACCAACCCCGGTACTTCGTTGCTTGTGCGTGTTTACCTTCATGCAGGACACAAGTGAAGAGCTTGAAGATTACCTTTGTTTGGATTGAAGACCTTGACATTGAGACACTGAATTGAGACTTGATTGAACACATAACACAGCTGGAACTTGGACACTAGGCTAATACCTTTGCTAACGTTGACACACAACACCTCACACTAACTCACATTTGACCCAAAGTCAAAAAGTCACATCATAGGTAAATTGGGGGTTTGGGCCTAAAGGACCGAAAAAATCAATTGAAAACAAATAAAGAGTAGAGATTTGCATACGAGTGTATAGGAATGGCGGTGGATCGGAGCTTAGAGGAAAGACCCAACTGATGCAGAGCTCGCCAACCATTGGTGAAGATGGTGATTGCCGATCCCGTAGCTCGAAGGGTCTCCGATCTCTCTAGAACTATGCAATCGATACCCTTCCTTTCATGATTCAGCGATTCGTAATTAATAACAATTGCATTAACTAATAATTCAAAATAAATGGTGTTGAATTGCAGATTCAGGAGGTGTAGGAGAAGAGAAGAGAAGAGACCTGTGAAGAGCTCGAGCAGTGGCAAGACCGCAAATTCCAGCACCAACTATTACTATTTCCTCCTCCAATGAATCCATCATTTCGTTACATTTCACTAATTTTCGACAACCTGCACTGCAAAGCCTTATATCTTCAGTGCCGTAGTCGGTAGATGGTATTTTTGTTTTTATTTTTATTTTATTTATTGTATGATTAATGCAGAAAGAGTACCTATAATCTCATGTGTGTGTATATATATATATATTGGCCGAGACTATCAGTTTTGAGACAAACGAAATGAATCTGAGCGGGACGGTCCACAAATTTATTAAGACAAATATGTGTGTCAGTTGATGATTTAATGACACTCCATGACTAATTGGTTGAGAATTGAGATTCTTCGTTAGAGAACTTTCATATTATGAAAGTAGTTCAAAATAATAAAAACAAACAAACCAAAATATCTCAAAAAAATTCAGAATGTTTTCTTTACCTTTTCAGCAAATTTTGGATTTTTATAAAATAATTTAAATAAAATTTTCATAAAACTTAACACCGTTAGTAATTATGCAATTTATAGAAATATTTTGTAGTTGGTTATAACGGCTTAAACAATTTGTAGTTATGTGCATAACATAAAACTTTATTTTTTTGTCTAAATCATGAGGTCCCTGAGCGGATCCACAAACTCGTGGGTTGACACCTTTAAGTTATTTTATCACACGCAGAGTAATCCTCATTCGAGTCGGACAAGACTACATAAAACTTTTATTGTAGTTTTTTGCAATTATCCCTAAAATGTATACTAAGCACCAAAATTTTACTTATGATAAACAATTGGTTAAATGAAAAATTGGTAATTTCCTATTCATGTGCACAACACATAATCCAATAATCTTATTTATCTCGCTTTTATATGCATTTTCTATGTTTATTTTATTTGATTTGTTTAGTAGCTTTTGTAGTTTTTGCACGCTATATTATAATTTTATCAGGAAAAATGGAACAAAGTAGAAGCACAATAAACTAAGTTGGTAACAAAATAACTGGGCGTGCGCTACTTCTTAATGGTCATGCGACTATTGAGCACAAAAGTCATCAAGTGTACGGGCAGCAGTATGAGTAAGAGAATGACCATTCAAATGATATGAAGAGTGTCAAACCAAGAAAAAGGTCGTGCACCCCTTACAAAACGGGTGTACGCAATCTTAATAGATTCTAATAGTTTTTCATCCACTTAAGCAAACAGCCATGTGTTCAATGCAAGTAAACCTTAATTCGCTTAGTGGACAATTTTAGAATATGAACATAGACATGTATAGGTAGTTTTGTGGCATAGTTGTGGGAACCTTTTAAAGGTTAGATCGGAATCAGGAGAAATATGTAATCTTTTTTATCTTTCTATGAAAAAAGAAAATTGTGATTGTCGAGTTTATCTTTGGAAAAAAAGTTTATTTTAGTCTCTGACCTACCTAAAATGTTTCAATTTAGTCCTTAAACTACCAAGTGATAAGCAGCAGTCCAAAGTTCAGCCGAGTGTTTGAGTTTAGTCCAAAGTAGTCATAAAACTGTTTCAATTTAGTCCATTCCGTTAAATTGGCGGATGGAAACCGTTAAATGTAACTAACGTTGTTAAAAATTATTATTTTATTATTAAAATGATGATGTGGCATTAAAATAAGGATTATTATATTTAAACTATAATATTTTAAA
>JAYMTH010001864.1:0-13760 GCA_036897465.1 Pelargonium australe | reverse complement strand
AGTTTTAAGGGGGAAGGGACGTCTGGTTCGTCCTCCATTATAGGTTGGATATTTCTAAGTTGCGGGATGTGTTCGGTAAGTAGTGGACGGAAGGTTTAGGGCGTTAGTAGCGAAAGATTTAGCCATTTAAGGTATCGACGTCATCATCGGAGGTCGCGACTGTGACATAGTTTAGTCTGTGGAGAGCGTCGGCTTAGGGCTACTCCCGTGGTAGAACCAGGTTATGGGGGCGCCAAATGCAAGTTGGTCTGGTTCGATTTATGTTGAGGGGTTTGATTAGAGAGTGGCGGTATGGCTCCTGATAAATTGGGGGAAAGTTTTTTCAGTGCCCCTTATTTGGTAGTGCTCCGAATCTTTGAGCACGTGGTTCTTCCTAATGGATCGGTTTTCTAGAAACGAAGTGTTTTCGGCTTTATGTTTTTCGCTTGCTTAGTTTGTTTTATGCTTCTAGTTTGATTTGGCTTAAGTTTGTTTTTCTCTATTTTTGTTGTACTGGTTATATTGTCCCTTAACGAAGTTATTATATTTCCCTCAAAAAAAAGAAAAAAAAAAAAAGAAAGAAAGATTCATAAGCAAAAGTAAGGAGGAGTTGAGATAAAAATAAAAAATAAAAAAATTGTCACACAATAATTGAAACTGCCAGAGGCATCGTTGGCTTCTACAGTGCCTTGTCCACCTGAACTGAAAAGATCACCATTAATCGTTTTCACATTGTATCAGAGTATCTCAACCACTGGTTTTGAATTTTCTATCTTCTGCGAATTTTGCATTTTCTTACAATAAATTTTTGAAAAGTCAGCTTTTTGCAATCACTCCCAATATTGTTTATCTTCAAGGCAAAACATTTCTGCATATGCTCAATTTTCTTCATCTAAGGAACTGCTAGCTCATCAGATTCAAGGTTATTTCATATTAACTTCTTCTCATTTGGCAATCTTTGTTAGTGTATAATATATATTTTATGTAGCTCTGTTTCAAGTTACACTTTTTGCTCTTCTTTTATATATTTTGTCTTGTGTATGTGTTCTTTGTTTGTCTTTCCTTACAACGCTACCATGTTAAAGATTCATTTAACCTAATATTTCAGAAATAGGATGGGCATTTCTAAAAGAAAAGATGTTCTTGTTTGTGCTATTGACATCTTATGCTAAAATATTTATTCAATACTTTATTGTTAGGCTAGCAAGATGATATATTTTCACTTAGAGTGACAATTATAGTTTTAAACTCCAAAATTAGCTCATATCCTCATTTGCTCCATCTTGACTCAGGAAACACTTTCTGCTCTCTGTTTGATCGTATTGTGATCCATTATTCTCGTTGATATTTGCTCATATTTGATGCCAGGAACACTTCCTGATCTTTGCTTAATATTGTTTGCTCTTTTTGGCTTCCACGCGGTTGCTTTAATCTCACCCACTTTGGTCTTATGCTAATCTGACATTTTATGATTAAGTGGCGTTTGGACTATAAATTTAATCAGTTAGCGATTGTTTTGTGCATCTCCATTGTCATCATTCATATTACTCATTTTCAGGGTAACACTTCCTATTTCCCTCTGCTCGTTCTGTAGTTTTGTATGGTTTAGTTTAACTAAATGGAAAAGAATTCAATATGATACAAGAGAAATATAATTTGTATCATTAACTCCTCCAGTATTGGATATCTTGATCCTGTGGTTTGGTCTCTTTCCATCCTTCGTACATATTTGATCTTTATTCATCAACTGATTTGATCAGTTCTGCCTACTTTTAGCATCAGAGTGCAATTTCTTATGTTCTTTTTTTTTTTTTTCATCTTCAAATGTAGATACAAAATGGCTGTTCAATTTGCTACTAAAATTGCGACCACCATTTTCGACCACTCTCTCGGTGCTATTGTCCGACATGTTGGATACCTGTGGAATCACAAAAAGAATATGACTAATCTCAAAGCTCAACTTAAAAAGCTGGACGACATAAGAGATGACAAGAGCCATTCTGTTCTTGTTGCACAAAAGGACGCCAAGAGGATCAAAAGTCAGGTCGAGAGCTGGCAGAATGATGCTGAGAAAATCAGTTCGGAAGCAGGACATATCATGGAACGATACGAAGAAAATGCAAAAAAGAGGTGTTTGATCGGGTTGTGTCCAAATGTAGTTACCTATTATAAGTTCAGCAAAAAAGCGTGCAAGAAACAATTAGAGATCGTTGATGCAGTGACAAAAGCAAACCAATTCAACGAAGTTGGTGATCGTGCAGTTCGGCGGGCAATGTCAATTGTGTCTATTGAAGGTTACTTAACCTTTGATTCGAGAAAGTCAACCCTGGAGGAGATCATGAAGACACTAAAAGATGCCACTAAGAACTCTATTGGGGTGTACGGTCTTGGTGGCATGGGGAAGACCACACTTGCTAAACAAGTTGCTTCACGAGCTGCTGAAGAGAAGTTGTTTGACGAGATTGTGATGGCACCAGTGACCCAGACACCTGAACTGAAAGAAATACAAGGAGAAATCGCAAAAAAGTTGGATTTGAAACTGGAGGAGTCAAGTGTAGCTGAAAGAGCCGGCCGCATACACGAGAGGTTGAAGAATAGTAAGGTTCTTGTAATTTTAGATGACCTTTGGGAAAAGCTTGAATTAGAAAAAGTGGGAATTCCTTTTGGTGTTGAGCATATGGGATGCAAAATATTGTTCACTTCCAGATTTCAAAGCGTACTATCTTCAATGGATTCTAAAAAAGATTTTCCTCTTGGAGCTCTAAAGGAAGAAGAAGCATGGAGATTGTTTGAAGAGAAGACAGCTGATGTTGTTAAAAAGCCTGCTTTCCTTGAAATAGGGAAGAAAGTGGCTAAAAGATGTGCAGGTCTGCCAGTTCTGATTGCCACAGTTGCAGCATCTCTATCAAGCCGACCAAGCTTGCCTGCATGGAAGGATGGCCTGAAAGAGCTCAAAAAGATGAACAACAAAGAAATGCATCAAATTGTTAACTCCGCCGTGGAGTACATCAGCTACAATCACTTGGAAGAAACACACAAGCGGCTGTTTTTGCTCTGTGGTTTACACGGGAGTTATTTTCATATGAGTGACTTGTTGAAATATAGTTGGGGTTGGAATTTCTTCGATGATGATGTGGTGACATTGGAAGAAGCAAGAAATAAACTGCATGCTTTGATCCTTGACCTCAAAGCATCTTGCTTATTGCTTCATGGTGACGATGAAGATATCATAGAAATACATGATATAGTCAGAGGTGTTGCTATCTCACTAGCCCGAAAAAACCAAAATATGCTTTCTGTAGGAGATGGTGATTCTGAAGTGATTAGATGGCCAAATGAGGACGTCCTAAGAAGTTGTACTGCAATGGTTTTTGATGACTGTCGTGACTTCTCTTGTCTGCCTGAACGATTGGAATGTCCTCTGCTTGAGCTTTGTTTCTTAAGTGGATATTCTTCAGATGCCTCATCAACAATCCCCAACACTTTATTTCAAAAAACAAGAGAACTTAAAGTCTTAGATATGACAAAATTGTGTTTTTCAGGATTGCCTTCATCTCTTTCCTGTCTTGAAAATCTCCAAACATTGTGTTTGGACTTTTGTACTAATCTGGAAGACATATCTATAGTTGGAGATTTGAAGAAACTTCAAGTGCTGAGCTTTATCGGCTCAGATATTGAGGAGCTTCCAGAGGGAATAGGGCAGCTGTTTGAGCTGAGGTTGTTAGATCTTACCAGCTGTTCCAAACTCGAAATAATTCCTATGGGTCTCTTGGCAGGGTTGTCCCATTTAGAAGAATTGTATATGAGAGAGAGTTTTAATAGATGGGAGGCCGAAGAGTTCCATAGCAGCAATAGTGAAAGAAGTAATGTTAGTCTTGCGGAGTTAAAACATTTGCCTAAGCTGCGCAGTTTAGAAATAGATGTTCAAGACGCCAAACTTCTTTCACAAGATTTGTACTTTGAAAGACTGGAAAGATACAGAATAATAGCAGGAGATATGTTGGCTGAAGAGATCGATCAGATAGGAATCTCAAGAAAACTTGGTATGAATCTTGTTACCACTGGCATAAATCATTTGCAGAATGGGGTTAAGGAGTTGTTGAAGAGGACTGAGTGTTTATGTCTACGGGAGCTAAATGGAATTAAGAATGTTATTGGTGAATTAGATGGGGATGGTTTTGCAGACTTGAAACATCTCAGTATCCAAACAAATTGTGAGATTCAGTTCATCGTAAATGTGGAGCTTAAACACCAACGAAGGGCCTTTCCTGAATTAGAGTCATTGTATCTAAGTGATCTACTGAAGCTGGAGAAAATCTGCAACGGTTTGTTGATGCAAGACACTTTCTGCAAATTGACAACTGTGAATGTGCTAAAATGCAACAAACTGGAGAGTTTATTTTCTTTCTCCATGACCATAGGCCTTTCATGCCTTCAAGAACTCGAAGTGTCTGAGTGCAGTATATTGAAGGGAATTGTGGCCAAGAAGAGCAGGGAAGATGCTAATGTTAACAGTACTAATGAGAAGATAGAAATTGTTCAGTTACGCAAGTTATCGCTAGAATGTCTACCACAGATCATAAGCTTCTACTCTTGTACCAAGATGCTTCCCATGCTAACAGAGAGGCAGAAGCTACTGGAAACAGATGCGCAGTCTGAAGAAATCTTTCAGGAGGAAAAGGAACTTACTTCTTCCATGCCTTTTTTCAAAGAGGTAACATCTGTTAGTTTTTTCCAAATCAAGTAACTTGAAAGAATAAGAAAGTTTGTGTATCTTCTTAATCCCATAAATTCCTACCTTGTTGGTTTGAAGTCAACCTTCCCTTGTATGTATATAAACATTAATACACATTTCTGTTCAAGTTAAACCAATTCTAATATCTTACACATGTGTATTAATATTGAAGTATAATGGAATATATTGATCTTATTTGCAGGTTTCATTTCCGAAGCTGGAGGAATTGAAACTGTCTGAAATCTCTAATTTGACAGAGATATGGCACGGCAAACTTCCAGAAAAGTCTGGTTGCAATCTGAAATCACTTGTGGTGCAAAAGTGTTCACGTCTGATGAGTGTATTCTCATCCAATTTGTTGGAGCTGTCAAGGAAGTTAGAAGTACTGGATGTAAATTGTTGTGACTTATTAGAAGAGGTTTTTGTTGCACCTGAAAAGATGGATATTGACGAAGAACATAACGGTCTAGTTCCTCAACTAATTGAACTTCGCTTGGTTGATCTACCTAAATTGGGATGCATATGGAGAAAATATCAACCAGGGATTTTAAGCTTCAAAAACCTACAAGATTTGAGTGTGGATAAATGTAGTAGCTTGAAGTATTTGTTCACTCCTTCCATCACTACAGGTCTTGTACGACTCCAAACACTAACAATTAAAAGTTGTGTGATGATTAAGGAAATTGTTTTAAAGGAAGAAGGAGAAACAACAGATACAATCATCTTTCCCCAGTTGAGCAGTCTTTATCTTGAGGATTTGCCAAACCTCAAAATGTTCTACTCGGATGGTGAAGAAATTGGCTCGAACAAGAACATCCACACTTCCATACAACCTCTCTTTAATGCAAAGGTTGGTGCATTTCCCTCTCTCCTATTGTCATTTATTTATGATGAAATCAACGTTTATAGTTTAATTGAGTCAACATTACAGGTCAATTTTCCTAGCTTGGAGAGTTTGACAATTCACAGCTTGGATAACATCCAGACTATATGGAACAATCAGCCCAATGAAAAAGATTCGTTTTGCAAACTGGAAGATGTAGATATAAGGAAATGTGCAAAGCTTTTGAAGATTTTTCCATCCACAATGCTCAACAAAATTGAAAGTGTAAACAGAGTCTGGATTCTTGATTGTGTTTCATTAGATGAAGTATTTGAAGTTCAAACAGGGCTGAATTTGAAAGAGATCACAGATGTTGCTAAAATAGTTTCGCGGTTGAGAGACTTGCGTTTAAAAAATCTACCAAAACTTAGATTTGTATGGGAAAAGGATTTTCATAAAATTTTCAGTCTTGAAAACTTATGCAAAGTGGATGTTCGCGGATGTGAGAGTCTGAAACATGTGTTTCCAGATTTTGTGGCTCGAAATCTGCATCAACTTGAAATGCTATATGTAGTAGATTGCAAAGGAGTGGAAACCATTGTTGATGTTGAGGTTGAGGTTGATTATGAAGATAAGAATAAGGAAGTGGGAGAAGAAGAAGTGTCTACTACTTATATATTTCCTAAACTGACCGAACTGAAACTTTATAACCTACCAAAAGTGGAGTGTTTTTATCCCAATAAACATACAATTGAGTGGTCAGCAGTGAAGGAGTTAGATGTGAGAGATTGCAACAAATTATCTTCTTGGGAGTTGGTGATAAATCATGGACAGAATCAATTGGAAAAGGTACGCACTATCTCCAATACTTCATAGGAAGTCAAGTGTCATCTTAAAGTTTTAATTTAATTATGTGAAATTATATGTCAAGTGTCATTTTAAATTTCTAATTTAACTATTCAATTGTGTATTGAGTTGAGTGTTGATTTCATCTAATATAACTATTTAATCGTAGAAACACACCAAATATCTTTCTATTTAGACATATAAAAAATAATCCTACCAAATATTGGAATACAATCTCAGAGTGGAAGAAATAAATAGTTATGAGTTTGTACCAAAAAGACTACCTAGAATGACTACTCCACTTAGAAAAGCATTCCGGCTGAAATAGTATTTCCATTTCATCATATTCATGTATACCAAACGTAGCCTTAGAGTCTTAATTCTTAAACAAGTGTCCTTATAAGTTAACTCCAAATTAATGTAAATAAATACCAATTAAATCAAATATTTACTATAATACACATCATCACTTTATTTTATTTTTATTTTGGTTTTGTAGTCAATAAATAGTTTACAAATGCTTAAATTTAGTGTGTACACACACATAATGAATAATTTATAGTTTGGGAGTGTTAAATTTGATGATGGGCTACATACAATGTTTTTGGCTTCCACTATTAAAAGGCCAATCTTATTAGTAGGGTTTCAAAAAAGTTATTGTCGTACTTTTTCTTTTGAAGGAATTTATTGGCGTACTTGTTTGATATCTATTTGCATAACTAAAAAGATTAAGATGTTTTTACACTAGTTTTTGTAAATCGTTATTACGTAGTAAGCAGTCCTAATTAGGACTAATAGTAGAGGAGTTGTACTACAAGTTCAATTCACATGTACACTTATTATATACGCATATAAAAGAGTCACTTAGAATTATAAATAGTTGAAGACCCCATAATTTAAACAACATAGTTATTTTGATATATTACGGGTATTGACGAAATGCTCGGTTGCTAAGTAATCATATATCTTTTATTGATTTTACTAAGAGAGGAGAATGTCAATTCAATGAGGTGGAAGGTCGGCATCGTGAACTGACTTTATATTATCAGGTCATTATTTTTAAGGTTAATTAGTTGTGTGATTAATAGTTAGTACGGAAAATAAAGTTCATCGTTTTCTCTAAAATAAATAGGCTATTGCGGCTTTTAATTTTACTACCGATCACTGACCAAATTAGTTGTTTAACAGATTAAATCGGTTTACAAATATTACAGTCGGTTTCAATACGTGTCATTCAATCAAAGCATCAATTGAAAAAATCAGAATGACACGTGTCACTCAATTAGAGTACTCATAAAGAATTATATATATTCGATTTGATCCTAAAGTTTTTCTTTATGTTTGGATTTGTTAAACTGCAGAACTATCTCATGTTTCACTTTGTAACACCATTTAACTATCCTCTTAATTCTCATGTTATCATTAAATGTGAAATTTGTTAAGTTTGATCAATTATCCGTGCTCACATGAACGTCATGTAACCTATAAAATTTCATTAATACCTACGTTACACTTCAACTTCACTAAGGAAAATGGAAATATTCATGTATTTCTTTAAATATTTTCAAATTACAAATTGAAGAATTACATAAATACATGCCAAACACGCGAGTAGACGAGTAGAATTTTTTGTTGAACTTAACGAATTACATAATTATTAATATCATGAGATACATAGTTGTTGCAAATTGAAGCATGAGATAAATACGATTTTTTAGCATGGAGCAAAGGATAAACTTTATATGTTTTTAATAACCCTAAAATATAATACACAAGTTATTTTAAAAGAGTTAAATAGATATATGTGCGTTGATGTGACCTTACATTAGTGTATTTCTAACTACTTTGTTTCAATTTATAGTAACTCACACCTTATATAAGTTGAAAAAAAAAACTCACACCTTATATGGATTAAGTAAAAACAAAACAAATTAATTTAAACTTTTGTAGATTGTAAGTAAAATAATAATTACTTTAGAATAAGTGATCACCTATGAGAATATTTATATGTTAAAGTTATTAGATCCAGCAGGATACTTTGTGCCACCAAATTTATTGAGGCATGTATGTATGTATGTAATTAGACAAATGATATATTGTTATTAGTCTGACATTTATTGAGGTGTGCACCAGTTTAATTAAATGGGGTGACATATATTTCAATAAATAAATAAAGCAACATTAATATTGGTTTGGTTTGGTTTTATATATCTTGAGTATGTATGACTTATTTTTATTGATTAAATTTATAGCTAATGTACATAAAATCATATTTGTTCCTTATATGAAACTCTCTCGTTTTTTTTTTTTCCTTTTTAAGGAAATTGATCTCATAATTTATTTTCTGTGTCATTTAATTGGTTTTTCAGCTTTTACTCCGCTTGAAGGTTTTGACAATAAGAGGAAAGGACATGAAGATGATGAAGGGGCAATTTTGTCATTTCCCAATAGAGCTCTTTCTGAACCTTACAGAGCTAACTTTAACCGATTTTGATGGTAATGAATCAGCTGCTTTTCCATCCAAGTTCCTCTGCAGACTTCCCCATCTGGAATTACTTGAAGTAAGTAATAGCTCAATCCAAGAGATATTTGTATATGAAGGAGAAGGGCCACCTTTATCACCTCCTCAGTTGACAACTCTAGCACTCTTTAAGTTGTCTGAATTGAAGTATATATGGAAAGAAGACGCCCTATGTTTAATCCCAACTCTTGAGAAACTTCACCTTCTTTACATAACTGAATGCCCTCATCTGACAAATTTAGTACCACATCACGCAGTATCTTTCAAATTTCTGACCGAACTGAGAGTTGTGGGTTGTGGTGGATTCATAAAGTTAATACAGTCTTCAACAGCTGCAAGTTTGGAGCAACTCAAATTGATGAAAATAAGTGGATGCCAAATGATAGAAGAAATAGTGGCAGCTGATGATGGAGATGATCATGACTCCCAAGTAGAAGATGAGATTATTACTTTCAACAAACTGCAGATTTTGGAACTTACAAACTTACCAAAGCTCACAAGTTTCTGCGCAGCTAATAACACCTTCGAATTCCCTGAATTGGAATATGTAACTGTAAGAGAGTGCCCCAATATGAAGATCTTCTCCCCAGGAATCACAATCACACCAATGCTACAGGAAGTAGACTGTGGATGGGGATCATTCAGCACTCATCAGGCAGAAAGTCGTGACGTGATCAATACTATTGTACAACAACTCTTTGTAGTAATGGTACGTCTGTTTCTGAATCACAGTTGTCTATTCGTTTTCATTTCAGATGATAGTGACCAAGACATGTTGGGGCAAGTGGTTAATACTACTTTGAATTTCTTTTGAGGTCTCAGATTCAAGACTCCTTGTCGACGGTGGGGTGAGGTTTAGGGTGACGTTGGGGAGGGAGAAACATTGTTAATAGTGAATTTTCCAACTCTTCTATTGGGACACTTGATTCTTCATTTTGAAACAAAAATACAACATGTCTAGTTGAAATTCAAGTGATCTTATTTTTTAAACTAAAAACAATAATGGTTGCTATCAAATTAACAAGCAAGCTAAGTCATTTTTAATTCTTCATTTTGTGTTTCTCTCCATTAAATTTACTATAACAAGTAAGATACCTTGCACACTTTTTTCTCGATTTCAGGAAACTCAAAGACTGGCCACCGCAGATCCAAGTACTTCATCATCAAACCAACATTCTGAACCAGAAGCTCAAATCCATGACAACCCATCTGAATCAGCTGCAAATGAGATTCAGGAGATTTCTGAGGAATACACTAGTGAGCCACGAGAAGAGATTGGGATTCTTGCCCAGTGCAATGATCCAATAGTAGAAAAGGTTAACATTTATGGTGATTCCACCAAACCAGGGAAAGGAAAAAAAAAGATTGAGATCAATGAGGAGGATCCTAATTGTCATGATCAAGCCAGTAGCTCCTATACAATTACCATGCCATTTCATGGAGAATCCTCTGTTCCTACAGAGACAGTACCTTCTTCTCTCAGTCCAGCCAATGAGGCTGAAGAAAAAACCAATGCTGGGTCTCTCGCTCCTCAAGATGTTGTTACTTCTTTGCTGTTGAGTCCAGCAAGTAATCGTCCTGAAACAAGTCTGTCTCTTGTCACAGAAGCGGGAACTAGCATAGCAGGATCAAACTCTCAGCAAAACGATTTTCAGATTTCGCATGTCACACAAGAGTTGATTACATTGCTGAGTGAAATTCATTGCATTCGTCAAACTCAACCATTAGATAGCATGAGTGAAGAACAGGTCCAGTTTATGTTGGATGCTTTCCGTAGTCTGTCCAGCATCAATTATTCTGATTTGTTTAGTCCTTACGTTGAGAAGGTCAGAGAGCGCTTAACATCTATAGAGCGAAAAAAGGAAATTTCTGAGATAGATTTACAGATTGCTGAATTAAAGGCACAAATGCAAGCACTAGAAGAGAAGAAGAAAGTCCTGGAAGAGAAAAATTAGGCAAGTGTCAAAATTTTGCAAGGACAATCAATTCCCATAGGTGCGTCATGTGTATCATTTCTTTAAATTTTTGTGCTCTATTTGGGATACTTGGAAATCAATAACTGGCCTCTCTGGTGCTTATATTATTGGTGCAATTGCTCTGTTTCCTCGTCATTACATCTTATTTTGTTTATTTAGTTTGGTGCAGGTTGGTCTCTTTGTCTTCAATCATGTCACATTTTACTCGCTGATCCTTTTTGAGAGCCTTAATGGCTGAATGTGTATGATAATGCCTCAAAGAGCAGGTATAATCTCTTCTATATATGAAAATATATGGCTCACAACACACTTTACATCTCTTTTTTTTTTTTTTTTAATGTTGAACTTTTGTTTTTTGCTTCATCTGCTCAATTACATAATTATGACCTTAAAGTTTTGATGTTCCATTGTTGTAGTTGTCTCTATTAATTGAAATGCATCACAATACTTTTATGTGTTTAGATAAATTATGTACCTATCATCCAATTGATTTGTTGTGCTCTAGTTCTTAGTTTCTGTATGGTTGGTGCTCTATTTTTAAACTCTTTACTTGTAAGTAAAGACAGTGATGTTTCATTTCAGGCTGGAGATTACTATAGTGGAAGTAGCTAGCAGGGCCTTTGTTACAGTTGGTTGCAATGAATATGATATTGGGGATTTTTTTTTCTTCTAATTCTGTTTGTCTAGTGTTTCTGCTACATATATGATACACTCTCTTGATGACTACAGTTTCTTATCTAATATTATTGTTTGAGGAAAGTTCTTACACAAGTATTTGGTGTTTCTGTTGAATGTGCAAGAGATGACATGCTTTTCTTTTCCTTCAATTTATGTATGTATATTGTGTGATGTAATGAAGACTGTAGTCTGTTTGAAGAAAAGACTAAAGATGTGATTAAAGACCCCAATTTCCTTAGCATTGGAAAGGAAGTGGCGAAAAGATGTGCAGGTTTGCCAGTCTCAATTGCCACAGTTACGTCATCATTATCACGCCGACCAAGTTTGCCGGCATGGAAGATGCCTTGAATCAACTCAAAAAGATGAAGAACAGAGAAATGCATGAATCTGTTAACTCTGCAACGGAGTTCATTAGTTACAATCCGACTTTTCCATGCTTTTTTTCGACGAGGTAACATTTTTTAATTTCTTTTCAGAGTAGTGATATGCTGATATGGAATAGCCAAATTTCTCAGATGTACATTATTTGACGCAACAAGCATTTAGCTTATTATTTGGCAGGTTTTTTGAGAATCTACATGATTCGCTGCAAATGGAATATTTTTGTCATACTTGCAGGTTTCATTTCCTAGGCTGGAGGATTTGCCATTGTCTTAAATCTCCAATTTGAGGTGCGTATGGAGCAAGAATCATCAAGAGATTTTTAGTTTTAGAGACCTACAAAAAAATGTTGGAGTTTGAAGTATTTGTTCACTCATCCCATTACTATGGGTCTTGTGACTCCAAAAATTGATTGTAAAAAATTGTGTGGTGATGAGGAAGATTGTTGCAAAGGAAAAAGGAAATACAACAATGGATACAATTGTTTTTGTTCATTTAAGCTATCTTTATATTGAAGATTTGCCAAGCCTCACAACATTCTGAAATGCTATAACAATTAACGAGTATGATACCGTGACTACTTATTTTCTCAATTTCAGGAGACTAAGAGGCTGGCCACCATAGATCCAAGTACTTCATCAAACAACCATTTTGAACCGAAAGTGAAGCAAACTGAGTCTGCTGGAAAGGAGGTTGAGGAGATTTATGACAAATCCACTGAGCCAAGAGATGAAGGTAAGGATTGGGAGAATGTTATTGATGCTATTGATGTTACTGAACCAAGAGATGGAAGGAAGATTGAGGACCTCACTGAGCCAGGAAATGAAGAGGCTGAGACTTGTGAGAATTTCATTAAGCCAGAAAAAAGAATTTGATATTTCTGAGAAGGCCATTGACCCAAGAGATGGTATTGAGATTCTTGTGAAGTGCAATGAACCAAGAAAATGAACCGAAATATGTGAAGAAGTCGCTGCCTCGAATCCAACACAGAATCATCAACCTCTCGGCAAAAGGATTTTCAATGATCGTCCGTCACTAAGACTTCATTCCATTGTTGAATAAGTTAAAGTTACTCATATCCTTCAGACTCAACCATTAAATAGCATGAGTGCACAACAGGTCCAATTCATGGAGGATGCTTTTCGGGATCTGTCCAGCATGAAATTTTCTATTGAATGGTTTTGTCCTTTCATTGAGAAGGCCAGCGAATGCGTATCAGTTGCTGAGCGAGACAGGGAGATTTCCGAGTTCGAGTTAAAGATTGCTGAAACAAAGGCACAAGTCACAACTGCAAGAGCTGGAAAAGAACAAGAAAACTCTGGAAGACAAAAATAGGGTCATTGCATCTGGTATGGATTTGGATAAATAAGTGTATGATAATTGAAATGTAACCCAACACACAACACCTATATGTGTGTTTGGCTGTTCTTGCCGGAACAACAATTCATGTACTTGGCTTGTATTATTCATTTCCATTTGTTGTGCTCCACTTCTTGTTTTTATGCATAGTTTGTTGCTCTGTTTTTAGACCCTTTGGAAGGAAACATGTTTATTTGTGTGCGGGGAAAAGGTTATTTTAGTATTCGTACTATCCAAAACGTTCCAATTTAGTCCTTCAACTTTCAAATGATAACTAACAGTCTAAAATTCAGTCGAGTGTTTGAGTTTAGTCCAAAGTAGTCTCAAATCGTCTCAATTTAGTCCATTCCGTTAAATTGGCGGATGAAAACCGTCAAATGTAACTAACGCCGTTAAAAATCATTATTTTATTATTAAAATAATGATGTGGCATTAAAAAATAATTATTATATTTTAAAATAG
>JAYMTH010001863.1:0-13761 GCA_036897465.1 Pelargonium australe | reverse complement strand
CCACAAGGTTCGTGCGAGACACAAATTGCGAATTGCCAACAGGGGCAGTAGAGTCTTTTCGCTGGTGGGAGGCAATTGGGCCGTTTCTCTGTTGGCCCAAATAATTATGTAATTGGGCCGTTTCTCTGTTGGCCCAAAACATCGTGTAATTGGGCCGTTTGATGATGGGCTTTGATGACCTGACCGACTTAGCGCTCAACATGGTGGCTGCCGGGAGGAAACAAGGAATAGTCGTTCTCGTTCCCTTTTCTCTCAATTCTCTTCCGCTTTCTCTCACTCTCTCTCTCTCTGCAATGAAATAATCTGAATTTTCTTTATATATCTCTCTCTGCTGATCAAAGCCAAACACGAACGAACAGTAGAGAAGGAGGAGGAGAAGGGAGAGAGAGGTTTCAGTTTACAGTCAATCTCTCGAAGAGAACGAGAGAGAGCAAGAGCAAGAGCTCGAGCTCTTTCAATCCAATCTTCGTATCTTCCTCAGAACTCGATTCGATTTCTTTCTGGTGATTTAGAGGAACAGATTGAAGAAGACAATGGGGAGACAGAAAGGAGAAGCCGGTAGGAGCAAGTCGCGCCCTTCCAGCAGCAGGTACTGCTGCGATTTTTTCATTTCGCACTTCCAATCTGCAATTCCAGGAGTTTCGTTTGGATTCAATTCAGTTCTGTTATGTATATTGCAAATGTACTGATGCTTTTGGAGATTTACAGTTTGGCGGCTTCTTTGTTGCCGTCCGGTTCTGCTGCGGCCGTTGGTTTCGGTGGATATGTAGGAAGTTCGCGCCTCGACTCTTCTCTTGCTGTGGATGATTCTTCGCCATTCCCGGTATCAATGTCCTTTATTCACTGTCTTTAATGTTCTTTTATTTCAGTTAAACTTGCTGGTATTGATTTTGAGTTTGGATTTGCAGGATGTAGATAGTGAAGTGGTCCAACACTTGAAGAGGCTTGCTAGGAAAGACCCCACCACTAAGGTATCTTTATTGTTTTCTCAACATTATGGAGCTAATTTTCAGACAGATGATGCATAATTAGAGTATATTTAGGACATAGTAAAACCGACTCAAATACTCCACTCCAAAATGAGTGTCTACTTTCTTGTATTTGTAAAATCAAGGATAAATTAGTTAGAACTGGACATTCTCACTTATATTCCCATGTGCTCTTGTATAACAGACTTAAGGAGATCTAATTAACTTTTGTTACATAGAGTGTTGTTAATTGTTATGCATAAGTAACTAATAGTAAGCAAAGTGGACGATCATTTTTGGGACAGAAAGAGTAGCCAACTAACAAATGAAGACCATGAGGTTGTCCTTTTTAGGCTATTATTCATAGCGATTGTGGCATGGATGCCAATGGACTGCTAGAAAAGTTATTAGCAACTGTGAAGTTTGGCGATGAGTGACATACTCTGTACAACTATAGTTGAACTTGAACCCTTTAATCTCAAGAAATCTCAATATTCCCCTGTTTATGACCATTGTTTTCTAGTCATTTTTCGGTAAATTTTTGACTTGTATCACTTGTACAGAGTACATCAGTGTCTCCTTTATTGAAGTATTCATATTTTCATTTTTAAATATTTTGCTTGATGATGGAAAGTTATTGTCTAGAGTGGGAGCATTGCTTACATCATGAACTTAGCACTGTAGTAAGTGGCTAGATATGGAAGGTGGGCATGTAATGAAAATATGGCAGTATTTAAAGAGATCCTAACATGGCTAGACTGAGAAATACATGCTACTACTGCTCCTTTTTCCTTCATTCTCACTTAGTGAAGTATAATGTCCTCTTTCTGATATATTATTACGTATAGCTCATATGCTAATGTTTCTTGACAGCTTAAAGCTTTGGCATCTTTGTCTGTTCTTCTTAAGGAAAAGACCGCTAAAGATTTAGTTCTAATCATTCCACAATGGGTAAAAATGCAATACAAATTGTGCTAGCTTGATTGTTAGTAAAACCTTAGGTGTGGCAATGCTTCGTATTCTGATTTTTGGCATCCTGTCATGTTAGGCATTTGAATACAAGAGGCTATTGTTGGATTATAACAGAGAGGTCCGTCGAGCCACTCATGATGTCATGACAAATTTTGTTGCCACTATTGGGTTCGAATTTCTCTTTTGGAGAATACTAATCAATTCTACGCTTTCTTTGTCTCATGGTTCTTGATTGTAATTTACTTATGGAATCCTTTTATGCTTTCTCAGAAGGGATTTAGCTCCTCATCTGAAGACTTTGATGGGACCATGGTGGTTTTCTCAATTTGATCCAGTTTCTGAAGTTTCTCAGGCTGCAAAGAGATCATTACAGGTATATTATCAGTTCTCTTTAGCCTTTAAAGGTTCACATCTTGTCAGTATAATGACAACACATTTTTATGAGATAAGGATGAAGCTGTCAAACAAAGTTGGATAGCTTCAATTGGAGGTAATATGAGGGAGAATGATCTAATGTAGTTTGGACATGTGCAACATTTGTGGTAAATAGAAACTAAAAGGATTAGGAGTAGGCCTATGTTAACATAGAAGGAAGTAATAGGAAGGACATGACAATGCATTACTTAGCGAAGGAGATAGCATTGTATAGGATGGAGTGGAGGATACAAATAGAATATCCAAAAGAGCTTTGCTTTTGCTAAAAATTCATTTAGCCAATTCCAACATTGTTTTGAAAATGACTTCAATCTTGTTTTTTTTTTTCTCCTTTCTTTTCATTCATTTACAATTTTATTTATGACAGAAGTGCAAATTGGAATTTGTCTGAGATTTAGTAATTGATTATTATATCTACTGTTCACCCACAGAATCATACTAAAAACATCCAGATATACATGTCATGTATGGAGTTCTATTATAGTTTCTCCCTTCTTGCCCAGAATCATACTAAAAACATCCAGATATACATGTCATGTGTAGTAAATGAGCCATATGATATTAGCAGTGTGGCAACTCCCAATTGATAGCTTTCTAAATAGTCTCATCCACAAAAGAAAGGTTAGCGATTTAAATTACTTCAGTGTTGGTTGAAGGGTTATTGAGTTAATTTCATCAGTGTTTGGCGGAAAAATGGTTTTGGTTCTAGCTTGGCATATTACATATAACGACGAAGCCTTTCCCAAAGTAAGTTAGAGTTGGCTATCTGAATCCTGTTACCTGTGGCATACATTTTGGCTTTTGAGGAATGGTTGACTAGGCTGTTTGGCCTATGGAGCCTGCCTAGTGTAAGATATGTTGGGTTTGAATCAGATGCATCTCATGACTCATCTCGATTCTTATGTAACTTTTTCTAGAGAGTTTGGATATTTCTTTTCCTTTTCTCTTCTTCAAGTTATGAGGGTAGCACTTGGAGCCTTATCTTATTATGTATAATCTGCATCGCCCATGAGTATGCATATCATCAATTTTTAGTTTATTACTTTATTGTTATTTGTCATGCTGAGAATGTTCTTTTATAATGTTGCAACCAAAGTGTTCCTTCCATTATTTTCTTTATTTTATAGTTAAATCTTTTCTTTTTACTAAGAAAACCTTTATTCTAGCTAATTCATGCATCTGTTATTGTTTGCGACTCTTATTTATGTTTTAATATTTACTTTCTAATAACAGTCAGCCTTTCCGGCACAAGAAAAGAGACTAGATGCGTTAATCCTGTGTACAACTGACATATTTATGTATTTGGAAGAAAACTTAAAGCTCACACCACAAAGTATGTCTGACAAAGCCATTGCTTTGGATGAATTGGAAGAGATGCACCAGCAGGTATCCATTTAGACTCTCTCCATCGTCCATGATGTGGCTCATTATCCCTGATACTGTTCTTCTTAAATAATAATGCCTTTTGAGTAAAGGAAACAGCCTTTATGCAGAAGAAATATTAAGGCTTTGTACATAAATGACCCTTTCAAGACCCCAAAATGGTGGGAGCCTCATGTATTAGATTGCTTCCTTTTTTTTTTCTTTTTTTTTTTTTCCTTTCTATCGCCTATTGAACATCCACCCCTCAGGAACTGAAGAGATACAAAGAACTGGATCACAAAATAGTGATCGGTTTTCATTTCAGCTTATATATTATTCTGTCTACTGGTTTTGCTGATAGATGTAGTATACACAGATTATGATGTAGAAGGATTTCTTGGTCATTGTTCGATTTTTTATTTATTTATTTCAGGGGTTCTAGTTAAGACATTTGTTTTGAATGTTATCTGTAGCTCTATTGCTGTTCCTGATTTGTTATTTGTTAGTATTTGTACTATTAAAATACCCAGAAATGGTATTTTCCGTAGAAATACCATGCTTATTTTGATGATCCTCGATACAAAATAAGGAAAGGTATTGCCATTGCCATTTTCATCTTCCTGAGTTCTGTCTCTGTTTTCCATGAGTGCAGGTGATTTCTTCGTCATTGTTGGCCTTGGCTACCCTCCTGGATGTTTTATTTTTTAGACGTGTTGAAACGCTTGGTCTTGAAAATGTAGCAGCTGAACCAAAACATGGTTCAAAGGCTAGGGCTACTGGTATTTCTTTTGCTGAGAAGTTGTTCTCTGACCATAAATATTTTCTTGACTTTATGAAGTCGCAAAGCCCTGCCATCCGATCAGCTACATATTCATTATTAAGGAGCTACATCAAAAATATTCCTCAAGCTTTTAATGAAGTAAATATGAAAACCCTTGCTACCGCAATTCTTGGCGCCTTTCAGGAAAAAGATCCTTCTTGTCATTCATCTATGTGGGATGCAGTGTTATTGTTTTCTAAAACATTTCCTGGCAGTTGGACTTCCTTGAATGTTCAGAAAACTATACTCAACCGTTTTTGGCTCTTCCTTAGGAATGGGTGCTTTGGATCTCAGAAGGTTTCTTATCCTGCTTTGATCCTCTTCTTAGACACTGTGCCTCCCAAAGCAATAGTGGGAGAGGTGTTCTTTCTCGATTTTTTCCAGAACCTATGGGTCGGGCGAAATCCAACCCATTCTTCAAATGCAGATCAACTTGCCTTTTTCCATGCATTTGAAGAATGTTTTATGTGGGCATTACGTAACGCATCAAGGTGGGAGGATGTTTTGTAGCCTAACCATGTATGCACCCAATATTTCTGCTTTTCTTTTTATTCTGATTGTGCTCTTCTCTTTTGCTATCAGATACTGCGATGGACCCGACTCTGTTAGCCACTTCCAAGTTACTCTTGTTGAGAATGTCCTTGTAAAACTTTTGTGGCAAGACTACCTGTTCTCCGTTGGCTCTGAAAATAAGTACCCAGTAAACTATCTGCAAGAGCTGGGAAAATGCATTGTTGAAATCCTTTCAGGTATTTGTATATTGGAACACGATCTGCTTTCTGCCTTTTGTGCGGCTTTTCAGGAGAATTGCCTGGGGATATTTCAGCCAGCAGAGAACAGTGAGAAACCTTCTGAGAATGTTGAACAGATCATCAAATTTCTATTGTTACTAGAGCAGAATGTAGTTGCAAAAGGTCAAACTTGGCCCTTGGAGTATTTAGTGGGTCCGATGTTAGGGAAGTCTTTCCCATTGTCAAGATCACATGTAAGTTACTGCCACATAAGAACTTTACTTGGTAGTTGAAGTGTATGTCTATTGGAGCCTCTTTGATGTCATGTCTAACTCTACCAGCATGAAGGCTGAACCTCATAATGCAACCCCCCTCATCTAGTATCTCACTTTTCAGACTTCTCTTTGTTTCTCACTTATAAGCCCCATTATATCCCGCATCCTTAAAGTATGGTGCTTTGTGAGCACCTATTGAGTTAGGAGGAGAAGTATTGCATCAAGTTTCTTGTTTTCATCTCATCTAGTTGTGAACACTGTCAAAATAGATATCTTATGAACTATTTGGAAGGTATTGTTAATTTTTGTCTCTTTATTGTAAGTTAAAGAAAGAGCTAATTAGAACTGCATGTCTGTAAGATATGTTGTCAGCTCTTGTTATGGTGTTATGTTGAGCTTATGCATTTTACATTATATATTTCATTTATGTGTTTTGATTCTGAACTCAACTGTTGGGCTTCAGGATACCCCAGATAGTGCGAGGCTTTTGTCAGTTGTCGTCTCAATTTTTGGACCACGTAAGATCTTTCAAGAACTTGCTGTCCACAACCGCGAGCATTGTACTCCCCTTTCTGGTGATGGGAAGGAATTGAAGCCTGAGCACTTCATGCAAATGTTTAAGGAAACATTTGTTCCTTGGTGTTTGCTTGAAATCAGTAGCTCCACCAGTGCTCGACTAGATCTGTTGCTTGCACTGCTCGATGATGATTTTTTCACTGAGCAGTGGAGCACTGTTATCACATATGCAACTAACCCAGAACATTCCGAGGCTGGGAATGGGCTCCTTGACTCCAACCAAATATCTATATTGGCAATGCTCTTAGAGAAAGCAAGAGGACGCATTACAGGAAGGATAGTGGATGAAGGCACCAATTATCAGCAAGGCGCCCGTCCAGAACATTGGCATCACGATCTTCTAGATTCAGCTGCTATTTCCATTTCCAGTTCCGTTGCACCCTTCAGTGCTTCTTATGCTCAGTTCGTGTGGTATGTGAATTAAGAACTGATATTATCTTAGTTATATGTTTGCAGCCTTCCATCGTCAGTCTATATCGTTTTTTCTATATGATGAAGCATAAAAGAGATCAAAGAATATTTGATCACAAATAAAGCATTTAAATGAACTAAGCTTTTGTAAACAAATTAGGATTTCATATTGCATTGGATTTGTTTTGTCAGTGTACAACCCGTTATTCAGATTGTCTCTGCTGTATATTGTTAATTTGATATTCACATATAAATGAAATGACTGACTGAAATTATATTCTTGGTTGTTATTAATTTGAGAATTAATATTTTTGTGTTTTATGGCATACTGAAACAATTGAAAATCAGAAGGCAACTTCACAAAGGCGAACTTTTTTTCTTGCATGATAATGACCTTTCTTTATTCACCTTTCTGCAGTGCTGTCCTGGGTGGGTTGAAAGAAGATGACCAGATTTCTTTTGTTTCCAGAAGTGCAACAATCCTAATATTTCAGCAAGTTCTCAAAAAGTTACTCACTTTTGTTCTGCAGTCTTCTTTCGCTTGGGTTAGAGATGCAGGATCTTTATTGAGTGCTGGGGAAAAAAATACTGCTGAGCTAGAATTTGGAAGTTCCGGCAACAGAATTGAGATGGCTCAATTTGCCCTTGAAGTACTTGGGGGCAGTTTGTTTTGCTTGAAAGCCCTTGGTCAAGAAACTGAGCTAGTTTCAGCTATTCTTGCTGTATTATTTATTATTGACTGGGAGTTGGCACTATCATTGGATAATGTACTTGTGAATGACCCAACATCTGAAATTGATGCCAAGCTGGAATTTGGTAAAACTGTGCATATTTTTCTTGGTAACATGAGTAATCAATTCTGGAAAGGCTTGTGCATAAATTGTCGAAGAGGATTGGGTGCTATTTTAATTCAGACCGTTAGGTCTGTCATCTTCAAGGAGGATATTCTAAATGCCGAGAGAATTGCATCATTGTGCTGCTTGTGGGTGCATCAAGTTCTTGAAAGTCTCTGTCATGATCCATATGAAGAACAAAATATGTTGGACCAGCTTCTGATCAAGGATGATAAGTGGCCTTTGTGGATCGTTCCAGATTTCAGTACCTCGAAACAACCGGCTGTCTTCCATATTCAAAATGTATCTACAGATATTGCTGTGAGTAATGACTTGTTTTAGTACTTGCCTAATGTTTTAACTCTTTTTTTGTTGATTACCCTTTTTATTTATATATTTCTGCTTGTTTCTTTTCTCCACCATCTGTCAATGGGATCAAACTCTGAAAGGAACCTGGTCTTTTCTATCTAGTGATTTTGCCAAAAAAAACTTACTGAGGATGAAAAAATAGTGCTGGGAGAATATGTACCCTGAAAAAGGATTTTAAATACCTCCTTTTCTCATAAGTATCATCCAGTCCCTCTCATGTTACCACCTTATTATTTCGTACTTCCAGTATGTTTCTCTGAGTTTTTTCTTTCGCTATTGGTATGGTGGTCCTGTCTGACCTTTTGCAAAGATTTAAAACAATTTTGATAGTTACTGGCTTTCAACTTGGCATAACTAACTACAATGTATAGTGATCACATAAAATGAGACAAAAATAGATAGGTTGTACTTCTGTTAATATTTGACTTGGCCTTTTTCAGTCATTTTGGAGATACACCCCTCATGGTACAGATGTAACCGTTACTTTTCATAATTTATTTATTGTGTCCATCTCTGATCAAAACTTCTCCAATGCAAACTTGTCCAGAGGGCTCCTGATTTACTGTTTGCCTGACTAGATAAGCATTGATATCTGTTTTTGCTACTTTGTCTAGCTTAGGTACTGTTGCCTATTATCTGGATTCAATTCTCATGTTATCCCTCTAGATCTATTAAATTTCTGTATCCTTGGATTCAGTGTCTTAGATGTTTCTTTATGAACTCTGATGAGGAATTAGCTCGCTGTTTGATACCTTGATAATGCACATGAATTTTGGTGTGAGAATGGTTATCCTTTTTAGAAAAAGAAAGGTGAAATGTAGTTTTAAGTTTATTATATATTGTAGTTATTAGATTGTGCATTCTTCTTTCATTTAATCATATTTACACGTTGAGTAACTTCTAATTTCAAACATGTGTGCAGGCGTCTGGATATCAAAAGTTTGTTTCTTTGATTAACAAACTTATACTAAAATTGGGGGTTGATAAAGTGGTTGGCGGATATATTTCAATCACTCCTCCATGTTCACCTGGGGAAACAACAGAGGAAGAGGTCACTTCTCGTGCTTGGCTCGCTGCTGAAATATTATGCACATGGAAATGGTCAGGCGGCAGTGCCATATCTTCTTTCTTACCTTCGTTGTCTCTCTATACCAAGAGCAGCTGTTCACCTCAGGATAGCTTATTAGACTCTATTTTTAATATTTTACTTGATGGTGCTCTTGTTCGTGGAGGAAGTGGTGCACAATGTTCTTTCAGGGTATGGCCAGCTACAGATGATGAAGTGGAGGGCATTGAAGAGCCCTTCTTGAGAGCTCTTGTATTGTTTCTTTCTACTTTGTTCAAAGATAATATATGGGGCACAGATAAAGCTATATCAGTGTTTAAACTTCTTGTTAATAAACTTTATATTGGTGAAGAAGTGAACATGAATTGTTTGAAGATCGCTCCTCTTATTGTACATGTGGTTGTTCAACCATTATGTCAAAGGAGCATCAGATCTGGTAACTCTAGTGAGGATGCCCAACCTGATTGTCCTCAGGAAGATAATATGCAGGATAACATCAAGGATTGGCTCCAAAGGACCCTTTCGTTCCCTCCTTTGACTATATGGAAAGGTGAAGAAGGTAAATACAGTCTTTCTCTCAAAATGACAGGCACGTTGTTTTTGTCTTATGTGAGGATTGCGGAATTATTATCACATCATTTCTCAGACATTCGAATTTTAGGATTGGGTTTGTTGAGTATAGAATTAGTAATAGTTGAGTTGAGTTGGTCCTCTCCATGTTATCAAAGTCTTGTGACCTAAAGGATACATGTTCGAGCTCTACCACCATCATGATTAAATTATATTAAATTCCAGTACAAAGCAAGAAGACTTGTGCAGTGGCCTTGTGCAAAGCAATAACAGGCTTGCACGTGAGGGGATGCTAGAGTACAAATTAATATTAGACCTTCAACTATCAACTTAAGCTTTTAGCTGAGTTGGTCCTCTATAGGGTTAAAACATTTTTGGGAGCTTCTGGTCTGGCAGCCCCCACACCCCTTCTTGCAACATACTATATTTTTTATTGTTTGAAATGTTCATTTGTTGATGCACATTTTCATATGGTAATGCTGCCATGTTTTACTTAATTTTTTTTATGTGTGGTGTGTGTATGTAGGTATGGAAGAATGGTTTCAATTGATTATATCTTGCTATCCTTTAACTACAAGTGGGGGGGAAAAGGCATCGAAGGTGGGAAGAGACGCTAGCCCTGCAGAGAGAGTACTTTTGCTTGATTTATTTCGGAAACAAAGACCCGGTGTTGGTGCACTGGCTGTGGCCAATCAACTGCCAGTGGCACAAATGCTGCTATCGAAACTGATGGTTATTGCAATTAGCTATTGCTGGGAAGAATTTGATGATGATGATTGGGAGTTTGTATTATCTAATTTGAAGCGTTGGATTCAATCAGCAGTTGTGATGTCGGAGGAAGTTGCTGAAAATATAAATGATCTTATCAATGACTGCCCTGTTTCTGATAATTCGGATGATATTGTGAAGAAGGTTGAGCATATTGTTTCTATTCCAGACCATTTCCCACTAAATATTGCTACAAATGCCCTTCTATCATTTTCTCTGTTTTCCGGGCTTTTGGGGGCTCGGACAGAAAGTAAAGACAGTACAAGCCTGTTGAAGTCAGAAAGATGGGATCCTGTCAAAGATCGTATTCTAGAAGGCATTCTTCGTATATTCTTCTCCACCGGCATTGCTGAGGCTATTGTAAGTTCCTATTCTGTTGAAGTTGCGTCCATCATTGCTTCATCTCGGCTCGATCACCCTTTCTTCTGGGAGTTTGTGGCTTCTAGTGTTGTAAGCTCCTCACCACAAGCACGAGATAGAGCAGTGAGGTCAATTGAATTTTGGGGATTAAGGAAAGGGCCCATTAGTTCTTTGTATGCCATCCTTTTTTCCTCCAAACCAGTTCCTTCTTTGCAGTATGCTGCTTTTGTTATTCTTTCAACTGAACCTGTTGTACGTCGGGCTATTAGTCATGAAGACAATGCATCTTGTGTGGGTGTCGGTGATTCTGGTGATCAAGATTCTTCCGGTCTTGAGTTGCCGGCAGAGGAAAAATTTCATATGAAAGTGGAAATAGCTGGAATAATAGAGAAGTTACCTTATGAGGTTCTTGTGATGGATTTAGTGGCACAAGAGCGGGTAAGTTTTGCTTCAATCACTTGCTTGTTTAGTTGTTGTTTTTTTTTTTTTTTGCATTCTTTGTCTTTTCATTTCTACTTTATTTTAGGGGGGAAATGGCCTATTAAGTCCATAAACTTCCAAAAAGTCGTTGATTTAGTCCATGTCGTTAGTTGGAGTTTCTTGACCGTTAACTTTGATGACTTAGCACTGGTGTGGCATTTCAAATAATTATCTGGTGCTGACATGGCATTTTAAAACAATTGGTGGACTGATTAAATGTGGCGCTGATGTGACAATTAAATTTATTTGTTTTAGATGCCGGGTTAGCACCCCATCTTCTAAGTTAGCGGCAATTAATTTATACTTTCTGAAAGTTCAAAGACCTTCTTGACCATTTTCCCTTTGTTTTACTGAAGTTACTATTCATGTCTTTGTCTCAAAGAGTAATGTCTTAGAATTTTTCTCTATATTTGCAGGTACATGTATTTCTTGCATGGTCTCTTTTGCTGTCGCATTTGTGGTATTTACCACCGTCTTCGCCTTCAACGGATAGATTAATTCAGTATATTCAAGAATCAACTAATTCTGTCATATTAGATTGCCTTTTCCAGCATATTCCTCTGGAACTGTGTACGCCACAGAATCTGAAGAAGAAAGACGCAGAACTTCCTGCTGGGCTATCAGAAGCTGCAACTGCAGCAACACGTGCGATCAAAACCGGATCGCTACTATTTTCTGTTGAATCACTCTGGCCCACTGAGCCAGCGAAAATGGCATCACTTGCTGGAGCAATATATGGTTTGATGCTTCATGTCCTTCCCGCCTATGTTCGAGGGTGGTTTAGTGATCTACGTGACCGTTCTACATCATCTCTTGTTGAATCCTTCACGAGAACTTGGTGCAGCCCTTCTTTAATTGCAGATGAACTATCACAGGTGTGTAGTATTTTTTACACTGAGCAAGGTTCGGTGTGCTAATTAGTGTTTGCGGAGTGCAAGTTTATAATTTTAAATATTTGAAGTTCTTAGGAATTATTTGGATTTAAATTAATCAAACTTTAGGCTATTGCATGCACCTTTTCAAATTATTTTGGACCAGACAACGGAACTTAGGTAGCGTCTGGATTATAATTCTTCAGAAATGACAGGACATTCTTCATTCTCATTCGAGTATTGAGGTCAATCACACGATAATTCTGTTTAGCTTTTCTTATAGGTGCAATTTAGTAACATTGTCTCGGACTTAAATTTGATTGCTATGATGCTCCTCTGAGATGTTGACTTTGAAATGCAGATCAAGAAAACAGATTTTATAGATGAAAACTTCTCAGTTAGCGTAAGCAAATCAGCTAATGAGGTTGTTGCAACTTATACGAAGGATGAGACAGGAATGGACTTGGTTATTCGTCTTCCTGCTTCTTACCCGTTACGGCCTGTGGACGTTGATTGTACAAAGAGCCTAGGCATTAGTGAAGTCAAGCAGAGAAAATGGCTACTATCAATGATGTCATTTGTTCGGAATCAGGTACTTGTGGATTACTATTCATACAACAAAAGGTCTTGGAGCTTTGTATTGATTAACTCTCGTGGGTATGATTTAATTATTGGGGTAATTACGAATAATTAACCCGTAGTATCATAATTAACCTAAAGAATACTTCATGAGATTTAATTAACTTAATTTTAGCTATCCCATTATCCTCTGGTTACATAGTTGGTGATATTGGGTAAAGATTATACGCCAAATTATACATACAATGACGATTTGATTACGATGGCTAATTTGCATTATTTGTTTGATGCAGAATGGAGCTTTAGCTGAAGCTATTAGGATATGGAAGCGCAATTTCGACAAGGAATTTGAAGGTATCGAAGAATGTCCCATCTGCTACAGTGTTATCCACACAACCAACCACGGTCTTCCCCGACTTGCTTGCAAGACCTGCAAGCACAAATTCCATGCAGCTTGCCTCTACAAATGGTTCTCGACGTCTCACAAATCAACTTGCCCGTTGTGCCAATCTCCATTCTGAGTAAGACATCGAACCTCTTACGATTTTGTTCGCATGATTTTGAACATAGTTTGTTGGGTCTCACACTGAGTAGTTTTTTTTTTTTTTTTGTAAAATTCCTAATATGCTCGCAGTTGAATATCCATTCCATACAAGTTTTGACATTTTAGTGTTGATTAGTTTGTTGAGTGATCAGAAGAGATTCTTTTGGTAGCGTTAACATTATGTGAGCCCTTATTGTTCCATTGGTGTTGTGTGAAAATTTATATTGTAGTATCTTATTTTGGAATGTTAGTATTAAATTAATATAAATACAGTACAGTGTTCGCATTAGCTTCAGCTTTTGTGCGGTAGAGATTTTGTTAAAGTAGTTTTTATACAACTTACGTGTAGAGTTGGCAATTTGTGTTCGTGTTCGTGCAATTTTGAGTGTCCATTTTTGTGAAAAATTAAATATGAGTAGTTTAAGGGCCGTGGTACCATGTTTTTGGTACAATTTGGCCGCTTATTTGTACAATTATTTTTTTCAAAATGGTTGTACTTATAAATTTTGTTAATTTAATTGTCATGTTAGTCTAATTTGACGGCACCATTGCAAATAGAATTACCTCGAAAAGTGAAAACAAAACAGCATAGTTAGGGACCAAATTGTTCAAATATGAAATTAGGTATCAATTCAATTAAACAAGAAATAAGTACCCCTGAGGTCCCTGTACTATCCAATTTGTTCATATGGAGTCCCTCTATTTTGTTTTGTTCCCACTGGGTCATAGTTGGACAATTTTCATTCCCGTGAGATACTTTCCGTCAAATT
>JAYMTH010001862.1:0-13762 GCA_036897465.1 Pelargonium australe | reverse complement strand
CTCACGTGCCTCCCAAGCCCTAATTCCCAATTTCAAGCCCTAATTCCCAATTTCTATCCTCAATTTTGACTTCAATCCTTGACCGATTTTTTATGCCGAATCAAACTCCAATCATCAACAACAGGTTGCCCAGCAGGTCTAACTCTGGCCAACACTTCAGGACCATCTTGAGGCCCAAATAAATAGTTTCCAATTCGTTTTATACTTTGGTCAACATGCTTCCTCATGGAAACCTCCTTCTCCAACTGCTTTTTAGCTTCAAGCCTCTCCGGAGAACCCTTGGGAGCTTTTTGATACTGAAACCAATTCAGTACAATACAATAAATCAAAACAAAACGAAGATATTGGTAGCGCTTGGATTATATTTTTATGTAGGAATGGGAATCGGAAATGAGATTCTCGTTTTTTATGTTTGTAGAAAATGACTTTGGAATGAGAATCTCGTTGCCAATTCAAATTTTGTAATCAAAGCGCTATATATAGTTTTTTTGTTTTTTTGTACAATATTTACTAAAGATGTATGTTAAGAAAAACAACCTTGAGGTGATAGTGAAGCAGATTGGCAGCACGCTGATTAACGAGGTTTGAGTTTAATGGTACTGAGTGTTTGGAAGTACGATTGTTCTGCCCGGAAGGAATACAGACAATGTACATGGAGAGTCTATCTCGAGCAATCTTCAAATCCCCATAGCGCATAACATGAGATCTGAATTCCTCATCACTAAATCCTGTCCTCCTCTTAACCTGTTAATTATTAGCCGCAACAAAGTAATTAATTATCAATCCCAATCCCGTATTAAAACAGTACATACATATATGTATATATATCGGTATATACCACTCGATACTGTTGTTCCAGAGTCTCACTCATTGAATCATGCTTGTCACTACAGGCAGAGAAAGCTCAAATCACCAAACAAACAAACAAACTATAATTGAACTCGAATCAATAACATGAAAAATATGTAAATAATTTTAAAAATAAAATTATACTACTATGCGAAGTCGCGTACCTGTCCTCCAACCAAGCAACACTGAACAAATCTCCCAAGCAAGTAGTATATTCAGAGGGCACAACTGGATACCATTGCGGACAATACACACTCCAACTGCTCTCGTTTGGATTCGATGCTGTTACTACATATATGTTCAAATTGTTTGGAAGGAGACCATCAAATACACTCCCAGCCTCGCAAGCTTCTACGTATATTACCTGATTATATATGTATATATACAACATATATTATTCTCCCACACACATATGAGAGAGAAATGACTCACAATTGAGTGTATAGGGATGGATCTAGAACTTTCACACAATGGGGGTAAGGCTTATTAAACGATAATGTTGTATTTATAATTCATAAATATACATTTTTCAATTTTGTGCATTATCAAATGATGAGTCAATAGGGGCAAAGATGAATTTTTTTTAATCTAATGGGGGCAAAGATGGATTTTTCCAAAATACTAGAGAGAACAAGTACGAAAAAAATTAAAGTATTGAAAATAAATTCAGTGGGGGAAATAATATATGTCCCTGTGAGTACTACTTACCATACTTTCAAAAGTATTAGCAGCATTCTTCAACACATTCACGAGATCATCAGCATAAATAACCTCCTTGGGCATACCTAGCAAGCGAAAACAGATAACAATTTAACATTTTAATTTGGAAAATGCATATATACTATAAGGAGAAAAAAAAAAAAATACAGGACTTGGCGAGTTTATTTATCCAATGTTTATTAGTACAATATGCACTAACCAAGTATCCCGGGGCTTCCATGGTCAGTATAATATATGAAAATCTGGTCATTTGGACCGCTGTCAACAACCTTGCCGCTTCCTCCAGTGAGAGCGCTTTTGTTCCCCAGAAGAACAGCAAAAAGATTGCGCGCGTTACAATCATCTCCGGTATAATCCTGTAAGTAAACAAAGTATATAGTACTAATCGATAGCTAACCGGAGTAATTGCACTATTCGTAAGTAAATAACTATCGTTGATTACATATAAGCACATAGATAAAGAACCTTGGGAACTCCCTCGTAGACATCTGGTCCATACGGTTTGTTGATAATGACGCCAGGTCTTGGGTTGTTTATATTGAATGCAATATCATCGTACATGAAAACAATGATATTTTCATCTTCCAGTCCACCCTTTTTTAACAACTGATACGCATGACATACATCAGCCTGGAGAAATCATGTATCAGTAATATATTTACATTGTTTACATGCACTATACCACAAATCTGCATTATTTGTTGACTGACTGACGATAAATATATATTAAAGCAATTGATAAATATATATCGCTGACCTGATGTCTGTAATTGCCATAACCAGAGGATCCAGCAACTAGAACAGCCCATCTCTTTGGTACATGAAAAGGAAAAAACAGGGGAGGTGGTGGAAATTCCTCAGATGTGAACGTACCGTTGGATTCATCTTTGGATGGAGCTACTGCATGGTCATATTCGGGAGCACTTGCAGTGGCAGTAGACTCAACAACAGAACTTATTGACAATGAGATCAAAATAAGGAGAGCACCGCAGAAATAATTCATTCCCATCATCGTAATTATGATATCAATGAATAGTTGGCCTCTGCAACTCAATTTGATAAACTAGCTGTAAATGAATTAATATTAACGATGAATTTAACTAACTAGAACTTATAAATAATACATTCCGATATTAATTCTCCGTAGTGCAGAGGAATGAAGGACATGATAAAGAAAATAATATTTCAGTTGATATGATCACTACACTAGCTAGTACTTACCTCAAGACGTTGAATACTAAATAGCAAGCACACTACTCCAGGAACTAAAGATGAAAGCTGAGATCAGAAGCCTACTAATATTTATAGACACAGTTTCATAATTCATGGACAAAGAAATGAATGGTCTAGATTAAATCTTCAGCGCACTGATGATCATCATACAATTCAATGCTTCAGAAAGAAAATGTGATGAAGATGATGGCAAAATCACTTAATTTGATATAGTATTTTACTCTACCTGCTTTAGGTAAACAAATTTGGCCGTATATGCAACCTTGGTGCATTTTTGTTGCACTGTAAAATATACTTCAATATTCCAACCAGTTAAAACCAATGAAACATTGCACAGAGGATTAGGGCATTAATAGCAAGGCTTTTTCATTTAAAATTTTCCACTTGTATATGAGTTTATATATGCATAGATATTCGTAGAAGCACAATTGATTTGAAGCCAAACTCTTTGCTTTCAGTTCCTTGTAATTATATATATACATAACCTTATTTGCATGTTATATTACAGCTCAATCTCCTGTATAGTTCCCTGCAAGCTGTATAATGTACTAGTTAGGATTACATAACTCATTTGAAACAAACTTGTAACCAAACATATACGCTTTATGTCTCTCACTATAAAAGAAGCTTAATTATTTGTCGTCACACTGGAAGCACTCAATTCACACACTGAACAAAGTGATACTTAATATTGGAAATATTCTTCTTACCTTTTTCATTTTATTCTTTCCATTACTACCCATGATTTTCAGTTTCTTATCTCTATCCTCATCTCAAGGTCTCAGTTTAGTTTCCTCTCTGAAAACTGACAGTTACTTAGTTTAGATACTGCTTAGCTGGCTACCATGTTGACGCCTTTTCTAACCCAGTTGTTTTATTTGGCAAAGCAGAGCTTGTCATCAAGCCAAGATCCCACTCTCGACTGGGCAACTGAGAGTATATATATAGTATAATTGATATATACATATTTGTAATTAAGCCTCATAGATCCAAACACACAGTGTGAACATGAACCATTGCCAACCATATTCTAAAGAAAATATGGTACTTATATACGAACTTAACGTTAACCATGTGAAGAATTCAAACAAGTTAAAATAAAAAATGAGAAGAAGAAAAAAAATAACTTATCTAAGCTTCCGCTTTTTGAAACGACCGCCTTGTCTTCGAAGATTTCTCATCTTACTTAATTGAATCTGCCTCGGGTTCTTCAATCTTCTGGACCCGCCCTTAACACGAATAGACATTCCTCTTGTCTTCAGACGTACATGATTGTGGCGGAGCCTACTATGTCTGCTTGAATGGTAGGGAACCGGGTTATTTCTTCTCTCTCGGTATGACTTTCTCTTTCTGCTAGTGCTACTACGATGGTAATTATCCGAATGAGTCTCACTTTCAGGACTTGAACTGTACCCCACTTCAATGTCTCTAAGACGTCGCTGGCGCCGACGCCTGCGATTAACACGCTTGGTATTCATGAGCTTGTGCCACAAGAAACAAGTCATGTCCTCTAATGCAAACCAGTAGGTCTCACATGCAGCCCAACACATCTTACAGAGGCTTTTGATTATGCATTGGCAGAGCCCCAACTTGAACAGCAGGTAGAAGAACAACAAAGCTGAAAAAGCATTTAGAATTGCCAAAATAGATTAATGAACTGATACTTTTATCTCCAAACCTTATCTACAAAATCAGCTGTGATTACTGAATAAAATTTTGAAAAACTCTTGGTGCACAAACTAATTGCAAATTCCATAGGTGACATAATCCTAGTGGGGCGGGTGTAGAAAAAGAAAAAATTAACACCAACCAAGCCACCCTTGTAGACACATCTACGTCGCTGCATTATTCTGCACCTATGTGCTCCATAAAATCTATTATCTTTCTATCTACACGCACACACACATTATTGTCTTATCAGTTAGATCCTGAAAAGTAAGAAAGTTTACATCGTTATATGTCCATCACACTACAAATAACGACAAAAAAAAAAAAAAAAAAAGACGTGACATTTTGTAAAAATTATGAAAAAAATATTCTACTTGCAACTTAATTCTCCAGTACCATAGGGTGGTGACCAATTCAGGTATAGAAGCACATGCCCATAAGAATACTAATATAATAAATGCTTGTATAGTGTCCGTAAATGCATGTATATACGAGATAGGTGCATGTGCAAAAGAGTAAGGGAAGTTGTGAAGTTACTGATGTAGCAGAGGCCCAAAATCATCAACAGTTTGACCAAATCAGTGACACATAAATGCTCAATGAAACACACCAAATCCCACGGTCCTAAACAAACTTCCCTGCACAAAGAACAATAGCATATTGAAGTCATGAATGATGCCAAGCAGAAATTATGCGTATTTTTAGAGTTTAACAAGCTCTTGTACCATATCAATTCAACTAAGGTAACATTTGGATTAATTTTCTTGGAACATGACCAAAAAAATCGTATTCCAAACATGAACATCGAGGAATCTCATTTCCATTTCGATTATCGATGCATTATGAACAAATTAGCATCAATTTATTGCATAATCGAAAAGGCAGTAAAGTAAAGCAAAACTAGTAAAATGAAGAACAAATTAAATGGAGAGCAAAAAGTAGAAGAAAATTACTGGCATGATCCACCAAAAATAGACTTAAAAGGAGCCACAACAGCATTTCCAACAACACTTCCAAAGCCATTAGCAGCTTTACCAATCACAGCACCCATTTCCTACAAAACCAAGCAAACAAGTTTCATTGAAGCCAAAATCTATAGCGAAACGTGAAATCAAGTTACTTTTAAGAAATTGAATGGTCTTGTTTTTCGATAATGAAAACAAAAATCAAAATCAACCTTACGGCGATGGTAGCAATCAGACCAGACGGTGAGGAAGAAGAAGAAGACGAACAATTTTTAGTGATTCTGATCACTTTCAGAGAGAGAGCGAGAGAGTGAGGAAGATGAAAACGGTTACTTGATCTGCGACTGGAGCGAAAATGGTCTGGTTTTTGGAGCGAAAGCGAACATGTGAGTGAGCGATTGGGTTCGCTAAGAATTTTGGGCCTTTTCAATACGAGTCCAGTCTCTTACAAGACATTGAGTGAGGCCCAGAGAATTTATCTGAAAAACAACCGCGAGAAAAGGGGCGGGAACGGAACAGAAGTTTTGAATTTTACCGATGAAAGCTCGAGATCCAGAGAAATGTACGAAAATGGACACTTCTCAACCATCTCTCTCTTTCCGGTCTCAGTTCCAGCTTCAGATTCGCTTCGTTTTCAGGTAAATTACAGATCTCAAACGTCAATTATTTTTCCTTCTAGGAATTTGGGGTTGTTTGTTTCTCGAGAAAATGAACTCCAACACCAAGTGCATGCACACTGTTTATTACATTACTTGAGTGCTTGCTACTCCTACATATAATGACAGATTATTCGAGTATTCTTCGATATTTTGCCATTGAAAACTTAATATTGACAGGGGATTGACTATTGAGGCAGTGTATTTCACCTTTCTATACATTTTTGTTGCATTCATGATTGTGAATTGCTGCATCCTGTTTCTAACGATTTTGGGGTTGTTTGGTTCTCGAGAAAATGAACTACAACACCACATGCATAGAAACTGTTACTGTCCTAATCTAATCCTCTTTTCATTAGCAACTTAAAATTATTAGGGGTTAGAGGCGGAGCATTTCATCTTTCTATAATTTATTTCATTCATACTTGTGTGAATCATGGTTCTAGGAATTTGGGGTTGTTTGTTTCTCGAGAAAATGAACTCAGACACCACAGGCATACACATGGTTATTGGCCTAATTTAATCCCATCTCCTACTTAATTACATTACTTGAGTGCTTGCTACTCCTATATATAATGACAAACTATTCATAGTTTTTTCAGTATGTTGATGTTAGAAACTTGAAATTATAGGGATTTGAGGCAGATCATTTCATTTTTCTACAATTTATTGCATTCATGTTTGTGATCGTGTTTCTATGAATTTGGGTTTTTTCACTACGAAGTCAATCAGATCAACAGTCCCTACCCGTTATAGGGACCAAAACCGAAACCAAAATTAAAAAATAAAAAACTCAACCATATCAAAAGAACCCAAATACAAATCCTTTATCTAAACTCCGGAGGCCACTTGGACATTAACTACTTGAGATTGCATTCATGCTAGAGGTCTAGATCCGGGGATCCATGGCTGTGTGGGACTCCATGCCCGAGCTTTGTAGCTTGAGAAGG
Organism: Pelargonium australe; assembly: GCA_036897465.1. Classification (NCBI taxonomy): domain Eukaryota; kingdom Viridiplantae; phylum Streptophyta; class Magnoliopsida; order Geraniales; family Geraniaceae; genus Pelargonium; species Pelargonium australe. The sequence goes on along the minus strand of JAYMTH010001862.1, from coordinate 6,721 downwards.
GAGAATCATGATTTCTGCTCAACATTTCAATTCAAATAGCGGGTTAATTATCCATGAATTAGCATTCAGAAGAGAGATGCACCTTTTTGCCTGAAATAACGGTATGTAAAGAATTATATGTCATCTTGACAGTCAATGCCCTTAGAGAAAAAGAACAGAAGTAATGGTCTTTAGAGCCATGTCTCTCAATCTATCAAGAACAAAATTATATGTGGTATGGGGAGGGGCATGCACTGCCAGCTAGCAAGAGGTGGCCCATGCTTTCTTCAGCAATGTCTCTCAATCTATTGAGCTCTGGCAGGATTTCCTTTCCAAGATCTGGTCTGTCTTTTTGCCTTAATTCTGCACACCTGAGTGCTAGTTGTGCAAAGCGGAAGACTTCTTCACTTGGCCAATCAGGCACAGCAGGGTCAAGCATTTCAAAGAACGTTCTGCTCTTGATAGCCCTTTCAACATTACGAGCCAATCCCATTGCTGGCTTTGCAGTTATCACTTGCAGAAGCACGATTCCTAAAGAATAAACATCAGATTTTACACCAAGCATCCCGGTTTGCTGATATTCTGGGTCAATATAGCAAAAAGTTCCAGCTGCTGATGTCACATGACAATGTGTTACATTTTCAGCAACAACAGGGACAAGCTTGGCCAATCCAACATCACTAATTTTACTAACATAGTTGTTGTCTAGTAAAATATTGGCAGGTTTGAGATCACGATGCACTAATGGCTCTGGCTTGGTCTGATGAAGAAACAGTAGGCTTGTTGCTATCTCTGCAGAAATTCGAAACCTCAGTTGCCATGAGAGAGCTGGGGCATTTCTTTTCCGCAAGAGAAGGTCTTCTAAGCTTCCTCTAGCCATATATTCATAGACTAAACAGCCATACTCTGGGCAAGCTCCAAGAAGGAGAACCATGTTGGGATGTCGTATCAAGCTAAGTACTTCTACCTGCACTAGTTAGAAAACAAAACTTAATTTTATTAAAGTAAGTTGTCTTCTCTGTAGAAGTGGAAGGTCTCAAAAATTCAGAGGCGTGACTAAGGAAGCATGTTAGTGTTACATAGATTCTGACATTCGTCATCTGTCTTTGAAGGAAGTGAACAACAATTTTTTCCATGTCTTGTATCAGTGATGATCACTTTTATATGTCACTCACCTCTTGGTTAAATTGTGTCCTTCCTTGAGCTGCATCTGGACGTAAAACCTTAACTGCAACGGGTGTGTGATCAAGAAGGCACTTATAGACTGGTCCATAGCCTCCTTCACCTATTTTACGTGACTCGGAAAAGGATTCTGTTGCTGTTTCGATTTCTTCAATAGAGTATCTTCTGTATCTAATGTCATTTTGGGGTACAACATTCAGTACCTTCCTCACATCCTTTGGCTCTTTTAAAGCATTCATTTCTGCAGCTATTCTCTTCTGTGCTTCCAGATTTGCATTCCTCGGTACTTCACCTGTTTCCACGGCTGCCATGTGCTTAGCTCTTTCTGTATCTGTCATCGACAGCGCTGCTTCCTCTGCGTGCCGTGCCTCTTCTAATCTCTGTTCTTCTTCAAGTCTCCATTGTTGCAGTTCCACTGCCTGGAATAAACAACATATTAGAGGACAACGAAAGTACGTGACTTGAATAAGCACAAGGCAATACAACTTCTCTATACCTTCTGTTTTGCGGTAAGCGCTTCTTTGCATGCTGCGCTATACATGTCCATTGTTTGCTTCAACTCTAGCTTTAGTCTTCTCATCTCTGCTTCCACATCACCCTGTGTGTTTTCAGCCAATTAACTGGAACTCGTTTGAATCATTTATGGGTGTTATAGTTCTAGTATGAACATTTAAGCTAATTGATAAAGTTTGGTAAGAGTTGAACTATAATGCTACTTCTGGAAACTTAAATGTCATGGCTAAATAATATTGTGATCTGGATGCTCGTAAATAGGCAAAGATGTGACCTATCAAGAAGAAGTAATAGGTTGGTCGAAGGTTGAATGTTTCTGTTGCGTAGCCTTTAGACTCTTGAGCATGATATTCTACTCAGTTTGTTATAGATGACTCAATGCTATAATGCTATTATTAGTAATTACAATATGATACTGTTGAAGGGTAATTGACATTCACTAGCTTATATGATGCCTATTTGTGTATAGTTCTGATATTGCTTATGTCTTACCATGCCTTGCGATGAAACTGACAACCTATCAGTATCGTGCGAAGCTGATGAAAATTCAGACTGAAAACCAGAATCGAACATTCTGGATCCCATTAGGAGTGATCCAACACTTTGTTGTGAGCTGGTTGAAACCCGAGAGGTTCTGTTTGAATCAGAACTATCAAATAACAAAGAGGATCGGTCAGTGCTTGGTCGGCCCGAGCTTACAAATGATATGTCTGTATCGGATTCTGACAAGTCTCCAAAGATCTTTGGATTTAAACCTTTTACTCCTTTGGCAAATGGCGACCTGTTTTCAAGATGGTTAAGTCCTATAAACTCGAAACCAAAACATAATTGTGTAGGTCTCTCAAAGTTCAGACTAGTATGTTGTCCTATGTATGTTAGTGTTCTAGAGAATGTTTATATATTATAAGGTTAAACAGTCTGCTATTCCTTAACTATCACTTTTTTTATATGTTTAGTCTCTAGTATGTTGTCCTCTTTAATGATAATCTGTAGATATGTATCATTGTTTATAATTATGAGATTTCTTATGACCCTTTTCCATCCTTGTATATTAAGGCAGCATGACTTACTTGTCAAGTTCTTCGTTCATATTGCGAGGTCGGAATGGCGTTCCATCTGATCCACATACAGCATCCAACAACACACATTAGGTTAGTATATATTTACATGTTTGTGATTTGTAAATACTTCATTAATATGCGAGAAACAAACCTCTCGAAGTTGTGCTTCTTCTAGATTGTGTCTCTGAAAAGTCGCTTCGTTGTTTACTTATGCTGTCTAGTTGCTCAAGTAGTGGTGAAATGAATTTGGCTTGACGTGTGGCGTTTCGCACTGAAGAAATCTTCCCTTTGGAGATGACATACACAGTGCAGAAATCTGGAGCTCCTTTGGATACACTGCTAGGAATACTTGGGGTGGTTCTGAATCTGTATACCAAAGTTATTGGTTAAAATATATCCGATCGTAATTTATAAATTTTTAAACTAAAAAATGATGTTTATTTCACACAAGATATGTTTACAATACAGTGGATGGTTTGGGCAAATGGAGCTCTCACCTATTTATACGAAAACACTTACAAAATTGATGACTAGAATCTAAAGTACAATATTATAATCCATGGTTAGGATTATGCATCTAGTAAACTCTACAAACTCTAAGCAACTATGAATTATTTCCAACAATTCTAGAAACTTTCACAAAATGTAGGAAATACTTTTGAGTTGAGACTTAAGAGTAATTTATAAATCGTTAAACTTAAGAGTAAAAAATGAAATAAATACAATATTTGACTGAGATCCAATAAAAATAACAAAAAAACTTTTTTCATCGACTATGGATATTTAAGAGTTGAACTGCCATATGCGATTTTTTTATTTTTAAGAACCACAACCGACTGAAGACCACAATTGAACCATACTAAATAAATTCGGTTAATAATCAATCAGTTTTGATTTTATTTCTACATTGACCAAATATAAAAATGTTAAGTTAAACACAAAGTCACAAAGGGCTAGTTGAACTAAGTGTCACAAACCGGGTGTATGTGACACAAAAATTCTATCCGGACGGTAAAAAGGGAACACCCGCAAGACTTGTCATGTGAGTGTCATTTGCAAAATGGACAACATTCACGAGAGTCCAAAAATACAAGTCCAACCCAAACCTTTCAAGGCCCAACCCAAAAGTATTTCCTACGTTTTGTGAAAGTTTTTAGAATTGTTAGAAAAAATTCATAATTTCTTAGAGTTTGTAGAGTTTACTAGATGCACAATCCTAACCGTAGATTATAGTATAGTACTTTAGATTCTAGTCATCAATATTTTAAGTGTTTTAGTATAAATAGATGAGAGCTTCATTTGCTCAAATCATTACATGTATTGTAAACATATCTTGTGTGAAATAAATTTTTATTTGAGCAATTCATAGTTTATTTAATATCAATTTATTACAGTTTTAACCGCAGGCCTTGACTATGAACACATGTAGGAACGTAACACGAACAAGACACATTTAATATGTTTAACTAAACGACCTTACACGTTAACTAACATACAACAACCATATAAATAATAATACAATCTAGGATTTTTGTGGGGTTAATTAGGCTGCTATTATAATCCCAGTGTGGGTTGGACGTGTCACAAGTCAAAACACAAATAACTATTTGTGAATGCGTGTTCTAGAGGCTCAACACGAACTCTACACAATCACAAAATTAGTGAGCCCAAACATGTTCATGTCACATGTTAAGGAGGGATGGGGTTGGGGGTTGGAAGTACCTGAGAAATCCATTCCGAGTTGAGGCACCAAGAACCAAGTTTTCAATTGAAGCGTATGAAACGTATTCTGTCAATGCTTTAGTCACATCCGTGTCTTCGAGTATGATATCGAGGCATGGTATCTGGAAAGAAAATTTTGTCGGAGTAAACAAACCAGAAAGAAGAAAGATGACAGGTTCTAACAGGTACATGCAATCTTGTGTTATTTAACTTATCTACTACTTGCTCTAGTTTTTCAATATTAATATTTTCGTTGAAACAACAAATATGAAACCTACGTACATCCTTGCGAGTGCAAAAGCAATGGAAGGAGAGAAACAGATCCTTGGTCATCTTCTCTAGTTGCCTTTTGCGCGGTGAACTATTTCCATTATTGCAATTAAGAACTTGACCATACCCTGCTACTGCACCCATAAGCCACAAATGGGCATTGTGAGAAAAAAACAATGCAGTGGCAGAAAGATATTAATATGTGTAACCGGTCTGAATTAATATATTTGTATCTATCTCATGAATTGTTGTTAGAAGAGCAACTATCTTATATTTTCATCTGAAAATAGAGACTGAAGATGGTAAAGTTTATGGGTTTTTATATACATATTATTATTACAGAGAGTTAGTGAGAAATTTTGTTTAGTTCGGGTTTGATTTTGCTAGCCTATTTCCACGTCTTTAATATCGTTATGGTGGAATCTTGAATGGCCATCGCATGAGACTTGTCTCATGACTTCAAGGTCACAATGTAGCAACGTTGCATATATATATACACACACGCGCGCACATATAGAGAGAAGTGTTATTGATACATTACTTGTTACAGATGGTGGAGTTTTGAGAACATGAAGTAGAATCACAGATTGGCCTCTGGTAAGCAGATTCTCTGAAGCCCATTTAAGAGCATTTTGGCTTCCTTTGTCCTTGTTTATAGCAACAGCAACCAACCCATTTCCTCCTCCTTTTCTCTGCAAATTTGTATTTGAAGATCTCATTTTTCACTATTTCACAATTTATATTCAATGATTATTCAATATGTTTTTCTTTTTTCACCTACAATACAAATAGAAAATGGTCATTTTTTAATGAATAGATGAGAAAATACATAAAAAATTAGCAACAAAAAAAAAAATCTAGCTATCTGCAATTGTAACAAAAAATTATTATTTTCTTCACCTGAACATGTAAGAGGCAAAATTGTTTGCAAGAACAAATGCTGGAGCTTGGGTCATGTTACCATAAACCCAAGCAGAGCTTCCAATTCTATTCCTTGGATTTGTTTTGTTCAAAGGTTGATTTTGGTTTTGTCTAAAATAAGCTTATAAATTTAAGCCTCACAAGTCAAAGCAACCTTGGACAACAATCCAAGAAAAGAAATCAATGACACATCCACAAAATTGAAACCTTAATTAATCTTAACTAGTTTAGCACATAATCCCCTATATTTCAGCATGTGTTTTTTTTTCTCAATCTCCTTTTGAAACATAAGTTTATGGGACAAATTGAACTCCAAAGCAAGGATAATTCTTTTCTCTTGTCTTAACCCTCGAGATGAATTTTAACTCACAATATATTGAAATGTGACAATTCACGTAAACCATAACATAAAAGTATAAAACAATACTCATTGTTTTGTGAAGTGATTCATGCATCAAATTAACCATGTACGGGAAATGAAAATGGTTGATTTGAATGAAAAGACATTGAAATGAACTAATTCACATTGCTGTGAAAATATCACATGCAATAATGATATTTATTACTTCAACACACTAAAACGAAAATAAATGCTGAGATAAACAATTTTATTGTCGATGATGTCATCTGTAATTGCTGAAACACAATCTCTTTACTCAATGCTTCGATTCTTCATTTATGCAACGTAATAGTCTATCGAACCTCTATTTTAAACAAAATAAAATTGTTCTTGATTAATATTTCAAATTGCAAGGAAATACCTAAAACAAATACAAGGAGCTATATGGAAATAAGACTAAGTTTAGCTATTGATTTGCACATTTCCACAATATATTGGGTCGGGTAGGGTCCGTACCCGTTTACATCGCGGGAATGACGAATTAGAACTAGGGTTGGGCATCAGTCCAAAACCGGACCGGACCGAATTTTCAAGAACATTAGGACTGAAGACCGGACCGACCTTAGTCGGTCCATGGACCGGACCGGACCGACTATGAGTGGTCCGGACCGGGACCGGATCGAATGGACCGGTTTCGATTTTTAAAAATAAAAAATTAGAGAAATAATAGTAA
>JAYMTH010001861.1:0-13763 GCA_036897465.1 Pelargonium australe | reverse complement strand
AGTCAAAGATTTATTTTGGAATAAGAAATCTCAAATCAGACTCAGTATTTGATAAAGATAGAATGTAATAGGCCATAATTCTTTTATCAAAAACAAAAGTCCAACAAAAGTTAAAAAAACAGCCCAACAAAAGTTTAAAAAAAAAACAAAAAACAAAAAACAAATTATTATCGGTCTGGTCGTACCGGTCACCAGTTTTACCGGGTCTACCAGGTTTGACCGGTTTTGACCAACATCACCGGGTGCTAAGTGACCCGGACCGGTCACCCCACCGGTTACCGGTTCAACCGGTCGGACCGGCCGGGTCGGTCCGGTTTTGACAACACTGCCTTTGAGGATCTTGTAGAGGATCCTTTTGAGGTAGCAAATCAACACCTAATTCTAGAAGCCACGATTATAGACAGAAAAAATGATGTCGAGATGAAAAAAAAAAAAAGTAACTTGTTTTACTTAATTATCCGGCGATAGTTTGAAGTTTCCTGCGAGAGTTTGAATTATCCAGCGAGAGTTTGAAGTTTCCTGCGAGAGTTTGAATTATCCAGCGAGAGTTTGAAGTTTCTGGTCTTGACTAATGAAGAAGAAGGCTAAAATTTGTATTTAAGAATTTTATACAGACATGTGAATGTCAGATGATGAGAGAAAGTAATTTTTCATCCAAGTTAACTGACGGAACAACGATTGTAAAGTTCAGGGTAGTCTAAAGTTACAAAAAATACTTCAGAGTAGTAAAGTGCAAAATGTGGTTAGTTCAGGGTAGTCATCTTTAATTTTCCCTATAAATAAAATGAAATTATTATAACCAACGGTAGTGGCGCAGTTGGTAACACAGGTTGCGTGAGTGGGAAGAGCGCTTGCGTTCGATTCCCGCTCAACACACCCATGGGGAGAGACTTAAACCTTAACATACATTTCCGTTAAATTGGATGAAATGTTTGACGAAAAACATCATGTGCTGTTATTTTTTTAAAATGACGAAACTACCCCTTCCTTCTTATTCATCCATTGTTTGAAGATTCCGACGACCATATGAATTTTCCGGTCGCCGGCATCTGAAATTTTTTGCCTGAAATTATGAACAAAATAGAACTAACACAAAATCATACAAAATTGAACTAAACTAACATAAAATCATACAAAATTGAACTAAACTAACATAAAATCATACAAAATTGAACTAAACTAACACAGAATCATACAAAATTGAACAAAATTTGAAGAAAAAAAAATCAGATCTGTTCAAAAAATCAGATCTGGAAGCTTCAAAACGACGACCATGGAAGCTTCGGCCATGGCTTTTAAAAAATCAGATCTGGTGCAGGTGGTCGAGATGGGGTCAGAGATGGAGGTCGAGATGGGGTCAGCCGACCATGGAAGCTTCGGCCATGGCCATCGGAGGAAAAACCCTAGGATCTGGAGCGGATAAACGACGTCTCCGCCTCCGCTCACGTCGCCGCCGCTCTCTCTCCTCACTGTCTCGCCTCTCTCGCTGGAAGTGGAGGAGCAGGAGGTCGTCGTCGCCGCTGCTCCAATCGCCGTCGTCGTGAGCTTTGGCCGGAGACGAGGACGAGCTCCTTCGTCAGGGTTGTCGAAGGCGTCGGCGCTGAGCTCCGTCGGCCAGATCTGAAGCGACCACGACATGAGGCTGAGGCGGCCACGTCGAAGGCAAGGACGCCGGACCGAGGTCGTCAATTGTCGGCCATCGGCGTCGTGCTCCTCCGGCCACGCCGTGCAGATCGGCCATCGCGGCTGTTCATCTTCTTCTTTCCTTTTTTTTTTAAATTCAAGCTTAAGGACCTGTTTGGTTGTGCTTGTTTGGCTAAACTAGGGGTGTTTTAGTCATTTTGTTAACTAGACTAACGGTGTTATAACATAAAATGTTTTTTTGTAAATTTTGGTGGGTTTTGTGCTTAAGTCAATACCAGTGGTTGGTTTTTTGCAACTTGTGTAAACCCCATAGGGGTTATGTGCAATTTACCCATATTTTAAAGATTGTAATCTTTGCATAACATGTGAATCTCCATCGTCATGGCGAGGGTACGTATCCAATAGTTTAAAGGATTATAAAGTGTATATATACTTGAAGAGAGGTACATGTATTTATCCCTAGTATAAATGCTATGAAGCCCAAAAAAATCTAATTACAATAATGTTTATACTTATCAAAATTTGTAGAGTAACTCGACTAGTTTCAATGATTACGCGAAACACGTGATCATATTCTAGAATCTCAAAATTCATCAAATACTTCATAATTTATTTCCACGTTTTGAGATAAACTTCATACACCTAAAGTGTCATCTATTGATGATACTATATATCTAGAGTCCATTACAAAGGCGCAACATCATCACGCGAAACACAACCAACATGGAACAGAACAAACCCTTGAGAAATTGGATGAACAACGAACCATTCAACAAGGGTTATTGCTTGTTTGGCCCATCAATTCGTCTCCATAATTTTATCAAAGGACTAGATTCAACTTATGAGAACTTTTCTAATCACACTAAAATTAATTCTAGCTTATCATTAACCAAACACAAATATTGATAAGTCACATCACTTCAATCAATTAGAAGAGAGCAACCCAACGTATAGTATTCCACTTTCGATGTAAACAATTCTCCATAATCTCTACATTAATTTTTTTCACTTATTGATATCCATATTTATTGACGGAGATCTTAGTCCCACACCAAAAATAGATTCCAGTGTTATACATTTTTTTTTTTTTTTGGTTAAACCATGGGTTTCCTGATAGGGCCCGCACCATTGGCGGTTGACACCTTTAAGCCGTTTTACCACACCCAGACTAATCCCATTCGGAGCTGATCCCGGGGTTAAGGTTTTACGCTCCTCCCAATCGCGACTGTGGGGTTCGCTCTTTTATCATTATTGGAAACCACTTTGTATTGCAACTTTAATTCAATAAAATAAAGTGTTATGTTCCTTAAAAAAAAATCTTTTGTATGTTAATAGAAGTTTTTAGCTCGTGCTCATCATTTAGTCAGTATGGGCTCAAAAGGCCTAAACAAACCATGATTATGTAATAATTTGAAGCAACGTTATGAACAATATTTCGTAAAAATTATGGGTTATGTTCATTATGGGCTAAAGAAATCGAACAGAAGCAAGCCCGGCCCACCTCCGATGAAGCAACGTTTGGCTTGTAGTTGTACATAGCAGAGTAGTTTCATCGGCTGAATCTTTTGGTTCGCATTCTCATCTCTCCCTCACTCCATCAATCATCTCTTGAGCACAATTCTGCGTGAGAAGAAACCCTAGTTGCCATGGCAGATTCTAGTCATTGTCGTGGCGTTTCCGTTCATCAAGCTCTTGGCGGTGGCACTGGTAACCTCCTTTCCTATATCTCTCCCTCAGCATATGCTTGACTACGAATTCCATCACGGATCTGTTTATTTGAACACTGTTCTAAGAATTTATCATCCCTGCTGTTTCGAATTCTACTCTGCAACTTATTTGATTAAGTTTGATGGCTAATTCAGAATTCACTTGTGTTTGGATCTCGTTTGATGAATGGTGTTATAGTTTGTTTATTTATTTATATCAAAATTTAAACTGTTGTTGGTAGTTGCCGATGTGCTGTTGTGGAGGAGATACTGTACAAGTGGTATATTGCTAGGCTCTGCAACGATCCTGTGGCTTCTCTTTGAAAGAGAGGACTACAAGCTCCTCAGTTTTGTTGCTAATGTTCTCTTGCTTCTTGTCACAATCCTCTTTATCTGGGCCAAATCTGCGTCCCTTCTCAACAGGTACCTACTTTCCCATCATCTCCACATGCCAATTACCATTATTTTGGACAATTTAAGCTTCTGTTTGTTTCAAGTCAATATAATTTTGTTTCCCAAATTGTTGTAATATGATACTTTAATTGTGTTGAATGTTTCTATTGCAATATAAAGACTAGTACTCTGCATGATTCTTGAGAATAAATGAAATGAGATTATTTGCTAGTTGATAAATGATAAGTATGGATGGTTGTTGGTACTTCTGTAAGATACAATTGTGCAGTAAAAGGATTCAATATATATTTTTCTTTATTTGAATCATAGGCCTCTGCCTCCCATACCTGATATGGAAATTTCAGTGGAGACTGCTCGAAAGGCTTCTGCCAGATTACAAGTGTTCGTTAATAAAGTGTTATCTATTGCACATGACATTGCAATCGGCAGGAATTTGACAGTTTTTCTGACGGTTAGGTCCTGCTGATCATCCTTCAAATTTTCATGTGATATACAAACATATAGCAAGAAATATGAACCAAAGATTTTTTAAACTAAGGATGAGTCGCCAATCAAAATAAAATAAGCTCATTACAATCATTTGGATCCAATAGAGCGCTCTATGCACACAAATTCATTGGAGGCAGATTTGAGTGATAACTAATAAGGTGTCATGATTTGGTTGGCTTGGCTCACCTTAAACCAAAAAACCTTTGATTCATACTTTTTATATATTTTATATCTTACTATAATATTCAACATTCCTTTTTCTACCTTGGTTTTGGTTCTTCAGGTTGTAGTCTGCTTGGGATTTGTATCTTGGATGGGTAGTCTTCTCAACTTTCTCACTATGATCTATCTTGGTGAGTATTTCTCATTTTGCTCATCATATATTTGGAGGTTGCAGTACTGCTTCTGCATATGTTTATAATCCACCGACTATTTAAACATTTTAGTTGATTGTCTCATTAAACTTTCTTTTGTAGGGGTTCTACTCTGTCTGTCACTTCCTGTTTTGTATGAAAAGCACCAGGACGAGGTTGATAAAAAACTGTGCGTAGTGTATAAAATAGTTAAAGCAAAGCTGCATTAATATCTCAAAGAATATTCCTGCAGTCAAGGAAAAGAAGATCCTCTAGGCAAGTGTAGTTTCTCTCTTTTTTTTTAGCTTCTCATCCATCCACACACTTATTCGTATAGACTGTACTCGGTGTTTTAGTTACGTGATCTAAAATTCTAAATACAACATATTTGGCATGGTTTTCAAGTTGTGACAATTATCCATTATAAAAATAAATTTGACATGTCTTTGTTGTACGATAAATTTAGCTATACGAATCTAAATATTAAGAGATTGTGCATGTGTATCGATAATTACAAAGCTCTGTCCATTTACACACATATTCTATTGACTGTATTTTGTTAAGTTCCCTAAATATTGCACATCTTGCTTGGTTTTCACTTTTCAAGTTGTGTAAATTCTTCATTCTATTAGGAATTTTACAAGTTTGTGTTCTATGTTAGTATGGCTCTACTAATGCTGAATGTCAAGAAGATTGTGCATGTGTATGGATAGTTACATTGCAGAAGTCCAGTTGTAAGAGTGCAATGATGCTATATTGTTTTCTTGGTTATGACTTATGACCCCTGTGACATGTTGCTAATTAACTTTAGAATTGTGTATCATTATTCATTATGTATAAACCAAAATAGAAAAGTAAAATTAGGAAGAAAAAAAAATGCATGTGGGGAGCAATGATTAGAGTGGAGAACATAATATAAAAGGCAATTCTATAACTTGATTTGAACTTCCCTATTTGTACTCCTTGCTATTAGTTACCCCATATGGTCTTTCTCCTATGGTTCTAACGTTCTTGTAAAGAAATCATGTGGGATGGTAGGGTAGTTTTAGAAAAAAGGCATGACATATGGTTGAAGTTCAGATGTTGGTCTCTATATTTAAGACCCAGAGAAAGGTAGACATATTAGGAGCCTTAGTCAGCCAAGATCGGATCTGATTAGTGGAGAAAGATGTAATCAATTATACAATAATTAGACTATCATAATACTTTTTTTTCATTTTTTAAATCATTGATTCTTCCTCTTGCAAACTTACTCAATGAGTTATAGCCGTATTCTAGACTATTAAGAATTTGTCTCTTTTGATATGCAATTGCTGTGTTGATCACTTGATTGCTTTTATCTTATATTTCCTCTGCCACCCACCAAAGTGTGCATCTTACTTACAGTTTCTTGATGTTATTTGATACATTGAATGGCTAATGAAATCCTAATTGAGTAATTGTAAATTTTACCGCCTTTATGGGTTTAGAATCATAATCATGTCCACTTGTGAAATGTAAAACAGGTATGCTCGTTACATGGTTTACTGTGTGATAAAAGCGTGGTTAAAGGGTGATGAGTTGCTCAGCGAAGGATGAACGATGAAGTTTTTTCCCCTGGGATGCTGTTAGTGTATACGTTAACTTCCAGTTAGTATCTTAGTTCTTAATGCTTAAGAAGCAGAACAGTTTTTGATTGGGTGATGGTTGCAGAACTGACTGATCATAGCTTCCTTATATGGGAAGATTATCCAGTTTTTCCAATCTTTATTTTTTTTCCCCTCTAGAGAGACATCTCTAGATAAGTTAAGGTCTTTATTGGGCCTTTTATTGCTGTAGTCATTTGTTCACTTGACGGAGAAAAACATGCTGCTGCTAGAATTTGTAGCTAGGTTTCCTTTTGGATTTCTTTTGTACATCTCATTTCAATGAAGAGATCTGACATTTTGCATGTTGATATTTAGCAACAAAATGATGCGATGAAGCCAAAGGATTGAGCTGTAACAAGTCCAAAAGAAATCAGATTTCCAGTATGGAGTTTAAAATAATGGAATGCTTTTATTTTCATAACCTCTCCTGGCAGTTTATGTTTCTATACTCAAACCTATACACTGACCGTTGAGATTCACACCCACTAAAACAAAATGGGAGCTGCAATATTTGAAGTTGGTAAAATGATGAACATTTGTTCGGAAATGTGGATGTTTCACTTATGGTTTCGCCAAAAAAAATAATTACAAGTAGAGGGAAGTTCATGCAACTTAGGCAACTGGAGTGGTCTCCGAAGGTGGGAATGTCACTGAGCGCAACAGCTCCAAAGAGAAAACAATCCCCAAAAAATGAGAAAGGATGGTGTTTGCCGATGCCTGCATAATGCATAAGATGATACAAATCAAATAATGTAACAATTATACCCTTTCATCTTTTAACTTATCCCAATAACTTGATTCCATAAACGACCCAGGTTGAATTTTTAGCGATTACTTTGCATGATTCTAGTGTAGAAACTTTGCTGCTACTAAGATTTTGGAATACTAACTAGACTATAGTACCTGAACCAAGAACACATCCAATGCAAGAACAGGAGTACTTCCCGGGGGGGATCCCTTGGTAGTAGGGATTTGCTTTGGAAGTGAGAGCCTTGGCAACCCACAGTCCAACCGTGGCTTGCATGCCTAGAATAGCAGCGCCCATCCCCAAAATGTTCACTACTATGCCGCTTTTTAAGCTTTTCACAACACTGGCACGAGAAGGAGCCTGTCAATTGCAAAAATAAGACTAAACATCATAAGGTTGCATCAAATGTTGTAGTTTACATTTTGGGCAGCCGTTGTACTTTGTACATGCATGAACTAATGCAGAGAACTGAATTCTACAATCAATTTTACACAGACAAAAATTAATAATTGTAGATACCAGGGCTTGATCAGCCATTTATCTTTCTTCATTATGATTAAAATTTTGAAGCATTTAACTATTACTTGGTCTCTGCCAATTCAGATGCAAATGAGTCACCTTAACAATCGTATTCCATCCAGTGAAGAAGCAACTTCATTGTTACTCAAGTTTCTCATTCGACAACACACGGTTATTTCAGATACTCGGAAAGAAGCAGTTGAAGTTCACAATACATTATTTTGCAAGTGTGATTCTTTTCTTATCAATCCTCAAATACTGGTAACGAACTAAGCAAATAATGATCATCCGAATATATCACACAGAATCAATAATCATACATACACAAGGCTGATCGATCATGTCAATAAGATGCATTAGCAAACAAGTTTGTAAGAAATTCCTATTTCCACGAGCATTCATTCAAAACTATCAACAAAATGAAATCGCAATACCTTTGCAGGATCATTTGCAGTTCTCTTCAGCTTGTCGGAAAGGCGAATGTGCCCAAATGAAAAGAATACAGAAACGAAAGCCGAAGCGATCCCAGCAGCAGTAGCATAAATGGCAACAAGACCTGTGATTCTCCCCATGGTGGGAAACACTGAAAACGAAAGGATCACCGCAGCCACAGCTGTAGACACCAGCTGCCCCCAAAAACCCCAACTACCCAACCTCTTGAAATACCTCGACGTGTTCTCTAATCTTTTCGCCACCTAAAACCATCCCAATCATTCAATTTCATCACAATTCTCGCACACATTGAAATGCATTCACAGTAACAACAAAAACCCAACAGACATAATTAAAGACTATGATGAAAAGGCGAAATTTTGCATGATGCCCACATTTTCCCAGAAAGTAAAACTAAGGTTTGGACTGAACCTGAGCGATTTTGAGGGAGTGTTCATCTGAGGAAGTGAAGCCAGGCGGAATCGGAGAAGAAGAGACGAAGGTGGGTCTGGTACAGATCCTGAGGGCATTATGAGACGACGAAGAAGGAAAAAGAACAGATGGCCGTAGAGAAAGGGGTCGGCGCTGCGGTTGTAGGTTATAAGGGGAGCATCTCACCGCCGGCGCCGGCGAAAGAAGTGCTTGCATTACTCAAATTCAGGTAAAAATGGAATTGATACATACATCTAGACGAGAGTGGATCAACCTTCGGCGAGCATATAAGAAATTTCAGTGGTGAAATGTTTTAGAGTATTAAAGCTACCGTTGACACGTGTATCGCAACTGAAAATGGGTCTTAAAATGGGCCTACTAGTCTTTTGAAGTTGGGCTTCACGGACATGCAAACGGCGAACTAACCCGCAGATAAATCGTAACCTGTAAAAATGCCCAAATTATTTAGAAGGTCGACCCGTGGTTGAAATCTTCAACCCGACTAGTGAGGCAGTTCACCCTCCCGTGCAAACCTCTAGATGAACGCTCCCTCACAATAAAACTTAAACTTCAAGACAATAGACGAACCACGATTTTCGAGACCACACCCTTCACATTAGGCGCCTCACTACATCATGATTTTGTTGTTTTCAATTGGACAACGAAATAAGGCATATCCTTTGACAAATAGTATGGAGAATGTGTCACATGACCTATCTTCTTTTTCACGTTTTATCATCATTATGTTCAGGGCCGGATCTTAGGGGGTGCAAAGTGGGCGATCTCTCGGGCCCCAAAAAAGTGAGGGCTCTTTGTTTTGGCGTTTTGTATTTTTAGCTGCAGTTATTATCTGCGGTTAGAAACTGCAATAATAATATCTATTAATTGCGGTTACAAACTGCAACAGAGTTACAATTTGGACTTTTAGCCGCAGTTATTAGTTGCGGTTAAAAAATGCAATAAAAGTAAGATTAATTCAATTACTTAAAAACTAAACGAGTCTTCGCAAAATTTGGACCTTTATATTTAATCAACCATTTTATACTATTTTCATTTGTTCACGATCAACCACGATTTAAAAAATTTGGGGCCCAAATATAAATTTTGGTACAGGGCCCCTTAAATTTTTTGAGACGGCCCTTATTATGTTTAACATCTATTATATCGAGTGCTAAGAGAATAGAGAATATAAATTTGTAAGGTTTAACATCTTCTCTTTAACACCACCAAATACAATGTTTAGCATCTCCTTGTAGGTACAACTATCATCACATACACACAACTGCCTCCAAATGTCATTATAAAACCCACACACCAAGATACATCCCAAGTAAAATAGAGTCAACACGAATCACTATAAGAAGAATAAAAGAAAGAGAATAAGGTAATAACTTAAACTCCCTAATATTCATAAGACTAAGAGAAAAATTCGGGACTAATTTAAACATCAGGTGAGCTTTAATCATGAGCAACCTTGTTTGCATAATCATATACTAAAAATGGATCGAATAGAAGACGCATCCAAATACTAAGAGAGAATCGTGCAATTTCATCTCTACTACGGGAACTCCAAATCTTAAAGCGTTTACTTACATTTCCATTAATTTAAAAATTCGAAAACATGCATGCATGGTTGGGTTGAGACTTGAGATTGCATGAAAATGGTCCCTGGGCGGTCTAGAAAGATCTGTGTAGTAAGCATCAACAACAATGCAGGAGAAGCAAAGAACGTAAATGACAGTATTTGCATATATAAATATATTCAGATGGTGATGTTGATGTGGTTGCATGAACTGGTGGTCCTCTCCTCGTACGTACACCTTCATTTATTGCATGCCTCAATCTGCTATGCTCCATATCTTATGGATCACATTTTCGTTGGCATTTTTGGTTCATACCTCATATTTTGGATTCTTTACCGTTTTGCAATTCAATTTGAAAACAACCTAATTGATACTAGCTAGAATCTATTTATGCATGCATGAATGAATGGCCCCAAGACTTCGTCTTCACTTGCCCAATCCAATTTTAAGATTGTCATTAGAGTTAATACTATTAACGGTTACGTCTACGAGTGTTTAAAGTTTAAACCATTATGAATTTTCGTGGATACGCAATAATTTGAATCTTGATACAAATTGTCGCCCTAGAATCAGGCACCCATTCGAAAAGGCTTGGCAGCGAAAATGAAACCTTCATGTTCAATGTATTAAGATTTTCATAATCTTCATTTGCTAGCTCTACACTCATCGCAATTGAGATACCACCTCACCTTACGATAATTTTTTCTTCTCATTTTTTGTATTAACCACGAGGTTTTCAAATTGGACCTGTGATCAACATTATCACCTTACAACGATTTCTTCCTCTCATTTTTCTTGGTCTTAAACATGAAGTTTTTGAAGTAGATTTCAATTGGATAGGACCACAAAAATGTCAAAACTCCTCATACCAAATTTTAACTTAACTACATTTTTTAAAAAGTAAAATCATTTAAGAACTCGTATTAAATTGAAACAACCTTTATCAATTGATTCATGCGTTTAATGATATATATCATCTCATTTTTAATTGCACAATTGAAGGTGATCTTTTGATTAAGCATTTTTTTTAACACAGTACCAACTAAATTGTCTAAAATATAGTTAATATTGTTAAAATATATGTTTATTGGTATACTTAATTGAAGTCTACGATCCACCCCTTGCTTAATGGAGTAGGCAGAGGCAGACCCGTGAATGAGCATAATTGTGATGTTAGTATTTGTATAATGGTATGTGCTATGAAAATAAAACAAGACAATACAAGCTAAAAGCACCAACCTAATTCAACACCTTCCTTTTTATTTTTAAAATTCATTGGCTTTTGCAGGGTTTATTTAAAACTTAAAACCCTTCCCCATACATGAATTAAAATAGTTGGGTTATTTATTTTTCAACCATATATTAAAAATATTTCATTGACCGACCTTCATTGGACCATTAGATCCCAGAAAGCAATATAATATCAAATTAGTGGAACGACAAATGTTTTTGTCCCTAATAGTAATAACAAGATTCATTATTAATTTAATCTAACAACTCCATGTTTTTTTAATGTTCCAACTTAAGCTTGTGACTGTTGAATATGATTAACAGTTCCTTTGGCTTTTGGATTTTATATGATTGGATCTCATATTCTCTTTGCTGTAGGAAGTAATAGAATTTCACTTAATTTTCCAATTAATATATGACCCACCAAATTAGAGCAGTCATAACAATTTTTTGTAGCTGATGTTCTCTACTTTAATAAAATGAAGAAAAATTACCCCTAAACTAGCCCTTTTAATGGTTTGTATCTATAATTATGGTAGTAATGAATAAAATTAGATGCAGCTAATCTATTTTGGTTCCGTATAAATGAGCCTAACAAATAATTATTGAGAAACCATAACTGAAAAATCTTACTTGTCACTGCTTCGGAAACAACTCTATGATGAGTTATTATTTGGTGACAACAACTAATCTATTTTGAGACTATCATTTAATAGATTTGAGATTTGGATGCAAAAATTCAAAGACATTATCAAGTTCAAATCAAAACCATACATACAATCTTTGTTGTTAATTGTCTTTTGGCGTTTTGCTCATTTGGAGGAGTCAGATGCTCCATGTTCATATCTAGCTCAAGATAGAAAACAACATAGCAAGGAAAAAACAAGAACCTCAAGTAACAACATGTGATTCACACAAACCCAAAGATCTCACAACTACTTATTTTACCTACTAGTAAATACGAGTCACCAAATGAGCTAACAATTCATGCGTGTGTCTCGTGTTCGTATCGTGTTAACGTTTGTTTGTCTATACTACAATTCAACCTGAATGCGACATGTTTAGTAATTGTATTGCATGGTCAAACACAAACACAACTCATCAAATTATGCACGATAAAATCAACACATTCGACACGACACTATAGAACACATTTTGGACAATAAAGCCTAACACACAAAAGTCAAAACTCCAGTCAAACTCAAACAAGCTCTCCAGCTGAGCTTCTCTGCCTCTGGCTCAGCACTCATCTACTCAGTATTCTGAAGCAGACCATATTGGCCTCCAACTCTCACTTTGGTGTCTTGTTGCCAAACATCAGATTCCTTTCCTCTGTTTCTCTTTTATCCCATTCCTAATTCACTGTTCTTTTTACTGTAAATTCACAAAAATCTTGATAGTGACAGAAACCAGAGGCAGCCATTTATGTTCACTTCACTTCATTGACACACCAACTGCTGCACCACTACCCTGCAAAAGCTACAACCATCTCTTTTTTCTCCTAATCCTCATCGATTTGGTCACCAAAACAACACTACCTGCAGTTGGTCACCATCTCTGTATCATCATATTCATGGGTGTTTGTTCTTTTTCATAGTCATGGCCAAGATGTGATATTTTCAAGAAATTAGCCATGAGCTCCTACAACCTCCATTTCTGGTCTGCTCTGATTTCTTTTCCACTACTTCTGCTCTGCTCCTCGGCTCTCACCTCCGACGGGATCTTCTTGCTCTCCTTCAAATACTCCATCCTCAGCGACCCTCTCTCCGTCTTGGAGTCTTGGAACTACGACGATGTGACTCCCTGCGCCTGGAGCGGCGTTACGTGCTCCCAAATCGGTGACCCCGGCACGCCGGAGATGTTTAGGGTCACCGGTCTTGTCCTTCCGGAGAGCCAGCTTTTGGGTTCTATCTCCCAAGACTTGGGCTCGATCGAGCACCTCCGCCACCTCGACCTCTCTAACAATTTTTTCAATGGGTCTATTCCTGATTCCATCTTCAACGCCACCGAGCTCGAGGTTCTTGCTATGGCCAATAATGTCATCTCCGGAAAGCTGCCCGAGACCATTGGTGTCCTGAAGAGCCTGAAACTGTTGAATCTATCCGACAACGCCCTCGCCGGGAAGATACCCCAAAACCTGACGACTCTGCAAAATTTAACTGTTGTTTCTCTGAGGAGCAACTACTTTTCCGGTAGCGTTCCGACTGGGTTCAAGCCCGTTGAAGTGCTTGATCTGTCTTCGAATCTGCTCAATGGGTCTCTGCCTACCGGCTTCGGCGGCGAGAATTTGCAGTATCTGAACTGCTCCTTTAACAAGATATCTGGGTCGATCCCGGTTAAATTCGCCGAGAAAATCCCAGTAAACGCCACCGTTGATTTGTCCTTCAACAACCTGACAGGTGCCATTCCGGAGTCCATGACTCTGCTCAAGCAGAAAACTGAGAGCTTTGCCGGTAATGCAGATCTCCGTCGAGCTCGTGCTCCTCCCCGCGACGATGGCTCGTGCTCCTCCTCTCGGTCGATCTCCGGCGACGGCAGCGAGGAGCAACGGCAGTGGCGGCGGATTTTGGGCTAGCGTCAAAGCA
>JAYMTH010001860.1:0-13765 GCA_036897465.1 Pelargonium australe | reverse complement strand
CAGCGAGCCGCCTATCCCACGAAGGAATGGAGTGGACTACCCCCTTAACACATGAAATAGGCCATCACCAAATGATTCCCTTGTGTGCAACACAACTCACACTCCAACAAGCCTACAGGGGTATACACCCCATGCTTGGTGCCTATCCTCAAAAAGGAACAACACAACAACAAGTGTACGACCTCAACTTACACAAAGATGGTTGCTAGAGGACTCACCACATTCTAGACACCTTCATCCAATGCAAGAAAAATCTCCCATGCGAGAAGCCACCTCAAGGGGTGTCATCCTTGGAGACTATGGTCATTTAACAAAGGATAGCCTCCACACACCAAGGGGCAAGGAAGGCTACACGCCTAACACCTCTCCACCCTTCGAATGATGTATGTCTCGTCATACTCTACCATAAGGGATACAAACATCTACAAGGAAAAATGCAAGACATGGAGCATACATTCAAGCACACATACATGAAAGACATGATGGATAAGCAAAGCTACATCAAGTCACTAAGGTTACCCAAAAACTGGAAACATGAACAAAGTCTACAACCAGAAAGCCTTAAGTAAATGATAAGACATAATAGACTCAAGGCGCCTTAGGTAGATCAGGAAGGTTGAACTTGAGAGGATCCTCCTCGGCCTCCATCACCTCAATAAGCTCCAAGGACCTAACACTTCCATGTGAAGGCAACCTAGAAAAGGAGCTCCTACGATACGGTCACAAGCAAGAAGACAAGTCTCTCACGCGAGAAACCACCTCAAGGGGTGTCATCCTTGGAGATTAGAGTCATCCATCAACAAACATATTCAACACACCTAGGAGGAAAGGCAACACACCTAACCAACCTCACTATTGGAGGATTGATTGTCATGACAACATGGGTCAACCTCACCATTGGATGATTGATCGTCATGACAACATGGATCAACCTCATCATTGGAGGATTGATCGTCATGATTGCATGAGTCGACCTAACAAATGGATTTAGATTGTCATGCCTCGACAACATGAATCAACCTCACCATTGGATTTAGATTGTCATGCCTTGACAACATGAATCTATCTCACCATTGGAGGCTAGATTGTCATGCCTTGATAGCATGAGTCTACCTCACCAATGAAGGCTTGATTGTCATGTATTGACAGCATGAATCAACCTCACCATTGGATCTAGATTGTCATGTATTGATAGCATGAATCTATCTCACCAATAAATGCTTGATTGTCATGCCTTGACAACATGAGTCTACCTCCCTAATGGAGGCTTGATTGTCATGACTTGACAACATGAATCTACCTCACCATTGGATTTAGATTTTCATGCCTTTACAACATGAATCTATCTCATCATTGTAGGCTAGATTGTCATGCCTTGATAGCATGAATCTACCTCACCAATGGAGGCTTGATTGTCATGCATTGACAGCATGAATCAACCTCACCATTGGATTTAGTTTGTCATGCCTCGACAACATGAATCTACCTCACTATTGGAGGATAGATTGTCATGCCTTGACTGTATGAGTCTACCTCACCAATGGAAGCTTGATTGTCATGCCTTGACAGCATGCCTTGACTAAGGGTGCAACCTAGCCTCACACCATATGAAGTGCGCTGCTTAGCCTCACACCCTACAAACCAATAAGAGGATATGAGTCGTGCTAGACATTTGTCTTCAAGAAATGCAAGTATTTTATGCAAGAAGCCACCTCAAGGGGTGCCCTCCATGAAGACCCAGACCATCCACTTAAGGATAGCTTCAACACACTAGGGGGCAAAGTTAAACTCCAAACCCCCAATTGCCTTCCAAAAGGGATCACAAGCTTCCTCATAATGCATAAGCATCCCCGCGGAGCTCAGGGCCTCATCGCGGAGCATAAGTCAACCAAAAGAAAAATATTTTGAAATCTCTAAGTCTTGGAAAATGCTCCTCTCTTCGCCCCTGCGAGCCAGTGTTGGTTATCATCCATGACAACACCTCTCATCGCCCCTACGAGTCAGCGGTTGTCATCTTCCATGACCGTAGCTCCTCGCCCTTGCGATCCCTGGTCATCCCATGAGCTTAGCACCTCGCCCCTGCGAGCCAGCGTTGGTCATCTCCCATGAAAACACCTCTCATCGCCCTTGCGAGCCAACATTAATCATCTTCCATGATCATAGCTCCTCACCCTTGCGAGCCCTTGTTGGTCATCCCATAACCTTAGCACCTCGCCCCTGTGAGCCATTATTAGTCATCCTATGGCTATAGCTAGGGCTGTTCAAATTCGGCCGGTAATCCGGGGCCCGCCTATTAACCCGCAACCCGCCCCGTAGAAGCACCCAACCCGTGAGCCCGTTACATTGGGCAGCCCAAAAATAGCCCAGACCGCTGGGAGCGGTGCGGCCAACGGAAGCCCAACCCTAATATGTGGGTTGGCTCGCCCGCCCGCTCAAAACCCTAACCCTAATTTTTTTTACTATACATATATGCTACTTTTCACTCTCTAATCAGATTTGTCTCTCCTCTCTACCTCTTCTCTTTCTTTTACTTCTTCTATTCTTTCTAGATGTAACTCTCCTATCTCCAACCTTTCTCTCTCGATTATTAACTATTCCCTTTCAAACCCTAACTTATAACCTACAGACTCTCTAATTTTCTTCGATCTCAACTCATGTGCATTTGTTCATTTCTTTGTTTATTTGCATTTTATTTTAACTTGTTCTTGTAATATCTGTATAAATGTTTTAGATTTGTAAATGTTTATCTTTTTTGCTTATTAATTTTTTTTTTATTTGATTTGTTTATGTGTTTCACATTACACTTAATTAATTTTGTTGAATCTATGATTATGGGTCCGTTTGAAGAATAAATCTTCAATATTTGCGAATTCGGATGAGATTCTTTCATGCATGTTAATATTCTTACTATATTTGTATTTATGTTTTAGATATGTAAATCTTTATTATCTTTTTACTTATTTTTATTTTATGGATCTAATTTGTTTATGTGTTTAGATTATACTTAATTAGTTTTGTGGATCTATGATTATGAGTCCGTTTGAAGATTAAAACTTCATTATTTGTGGATTTGGTTGAAATCCTTTCATGCATCTGTTACTAGTTGTATGATTTGTGTTATTGTACTAAGTAGTTTTTGTTTGTTTGTTTTTTCAGACACTTACCTGATGTTCTTCCAGTTTTGACTTTTGAGTTGTTGCAAGTGTGCAACAATTAATTTATATATATGTATCTTTCTTAGTATTTGATCTTATTGTATAAGATAAACTTAATATTTAAATTCAAATCAATTTGTAATTGTGTTACATTTGTAAGTTATGAATGTTGTACCTTCATTCACTGTTAATGAGAATGAAAAATTACAAATCATAATAAAATATTTATTGTGAAATGTTTTAAACTGTTGAACTGGCAATGACTGATCTTAATCACTCACAATCTATAATTCAAATCTTATGTAGTAAGAACAATTTGGTCCATTATAATTGAATTAAGGCCATAAAATAACCTTAGGCCCAATTTTAAACTTAGCCCATTAACTCTTGCGGGTTGCGGCTCAACCCGCTCACCCGCCCGCTCATCTAGACATTCAAACACGTGACTTCTACCAGTAGGCGGGCCCACGAATGTTTGGAAATATGAAACCCAAAATGAGCGGGTACAATTTCAACCCGCCTCGTTGGGCCGGGTACCCGCCCGTGAACAACCCTAGCTATAGCTCATTGCCCCTGCGAGCCAGTGTTGGTCACCTTCCATGATCGCACCTCACCTCGCTTTAGCGAGTCATAGAGGGTCATCTCCTCGCCCCTGTGAGCCCTTGAAGGTCATCTCCATAACCCTTCATCTCCTCGCCCTTGCCAGCCCTGGAAGGTCATCTCCATGACCCCTTATCTCTTCGCCCCTGCGAGCCCTTGAAGGTTATCTCCATGACCCCATCTCCTCTCCCCAACGAGCCATTGTGGGTCATCCCATGACCATAGCTCCTCACCCCTGCGAGCCACTGTTGGTCATCTCCATGACCACGCCTCTCCTCACCCCTGCGAGCTAGTGTTGGTCATCTTCCATGACAACTCCTTTCCTTGCCCCAGCAAGTCACTCCGGTCTCCAACGACCCTACAGCGCCTTATGCAAGAAGCAGGCCCACTCTAAGAGGCAACACTCATAATTTGGTTAAGTGACAAAATATCTTGAAGTCACTTTCTCCCTAAGGCTCACCTTGACAAGGCTTGATCAAGACCTTTGTCATAGCCTCACCAAGGCTCACCCAAGTGAGCCTCTATCCAAGGCTAAGTTCTACCATTGAAATGAACTCAACCTCCCCATGAAGGCACAAGACCCAAGGGCCCTCAACGAACCCCTTGGAAGATCCAACAAATAGAAGCCAACACTTGGCTATGACTATACTCCAACGCAACACCGAGAAATCATGGTTGTGAGGAGTTGGGGAAACTGATGCTACCCAAAAAATCATAAGTCTCAGAACGAATCAAAACGTGACACGTGGCGGGTCAAAATCGCTTGGGTTACATGACCCGGGTCTGTGAAGCTGAAATCCCGACCAGACCAGGCGCCCTCCATGGCCTAGGCGCTCTCCACAACCTAGGCGCCCTCCATAGGCCAGATGCCTAAAAATGACTAAGACTCTCTCAAAGCTCCATAAATCCCACGAGGTCCCTAACCACCCAAAAATAGCCCAACCACTCAAAAATAGCCTAACCACCCAAAAATAGCCTTCACCCCCTCAAAACTACATTTCCTTTGATAATTACCATTTTCTTGGGTAATTACCCCCACCTTTGGGTAAAAATACACTCCCTTGGGTAATAATAATCTTTCTTGGGTAAAAGTCCATCCTTGGGTGAAAAAATGGGCCCCTTTGGGTAAATATAAATTAAAGGAGGGTAAAGAAAGGGTAAAAACGGAGGGGGTTGTGCAGGCACAGGCGGCGCGGCGCCCAACCTCCATGTCGTGGTGCCTCGCACCTAACACACCTTCGTTCACCTCTTTTATGCCCTTGTACCCTCTAGACCACTCTGATTGATCCCATGTTGTACCCTATGACCCCGTACACTCTCAAGATGCTAAAACCTTTCCCATACACCATTAAGCCCCCTCCAAACAAAGCTTCATAGCCTCCCTGCTCTCAAGCACCCTCAATCCTGCCTAACTCGCATGCATCTGTGACTTTACATGCATCCGTGACTTTTCCTCTCAAGGCACTAGCTCACTAAGAATCTTGGCGAGTCCAAGAGGCTCACAGGTCAAGCCCACCTCTCTAACATGCGTGAGCAACACGTACAAGGAAAATAAGGAGCTCAACACCATAGACGGGCTCAAAGTGGACAACGGGCCAAGAAGGCTATTTGGGCCGAGCAAGCCAAATGGGCTTTGATGGGCTTCATTTCTTCACAACCAATCATGTTATGAAAAGTGGTGCAATGTGGTAAGAAACTCTATAAATACCCCACTTCTCCACAAGGAAAAAGGGTCCACACAATTCACAATCTCACTCTCTACATTTCTTGAGCTTCTCTCTCTAGCTTTCTCTCTCTAGAAAAGCTTTAGTGTCTAACATACACGGACTTACTCTCGCGCCCGAGGCGGAGTCCTTGTAACACCACCCCAGGTTATTCGTTCCTTTGGTGTGTTTCCTTCCACATGCTACAGGTTTAAGAGGTTGGACGGCACCTGAGCTTGGATTCTGACTTAAGACACTTGGACCCTAGTTTACTTACCTAAGCGCTCAAGACTGGACGATTGGCATTTACGCTATTATCCTTTGCTTTTGAGGAGAATAAGACTCTACATCAACTCCCACACATCACCTAATGTGTTTGCGTTGACCGAAAGTCAAAATAGGAACATCAATCGCCGGTAAATTCACTAACTCGACCAAGAAAACTTAAATACAGGATAATTACAAACAAACATAACACCAAATTACACCCACCAACAACAACAACAACAAAAACAACAACGACAATGAAAACATTACACCAATTTACACCCAAATTGTTCACCAAATTACAACAATTAGTGCAACAAATGCCACCCAAAAATTGAACCCAAAAATGAATCCAAGTATCGTCGGAGTTGTTCCACACGACCTCAATCGCCGGAGATGTTCCTCACGGCCGGATCTGGATAACCTATCTTCATCGATAGGACCGTCGATGATGGGAGCCCCACCTAATGGCCAGCGTCGCTGGAAACCCCATGGCTGGCAACAGTAGATCTTGTCTCCTCTCCAGCCATATCTGGCTCAACGCCTCTGTTTGTCGAAGAAGAAGACCCATTGCACCTCGGTCACCGTCGCCTATGTGCAACCGTCTGGAAACCTAGTTGCCATGGCTGGCAGAGCTTGGAGATCGATGCATATCCAGCGTGGCTGTCTTCGAGATCGACCATTTGGGCTCACAACCATGGGACCAGCAGCGCCAGAGCTGTGATCGGTGGTCAGAGGAGGACGCAACCTTGAGCGCAGTCATGGTTGTCGGAGCTTGGAGCTCGGTGACGGAGGATGAAGGATGGGTGTTGGGATTTCAAACCCTAAATGACGAAAAAGAATGAGAAATAAAAAATAATTAATGATTTTTTTCCGAATGTATAATGTAACACAATCAAAACATGACAAGTGACAAAGAATTATGTTTTAAAACTATTTTCAGGGTTAAATAGTTTGAGACCCCCTGGACTTGCTCAGATTTTAGAGTTGACCCCTAATTAGGGTTTTCACTTGTTTTGATCCCTTGACTTGCAATTTTGTTTAAATTGAGTTCTTATGTCTGGTTATAGCAGGTATAATACCTCCATGTCAGCACAAAACACTACATCATCTGTCCATGTCATCCTACTCGCCACATCACCATGACACATCATCATCTCTTCCCTCTTTGGTCTTCAACTTCCCACTTTCCTAGTCTTTATGAGTCTCGTCCCATGGTGGATTCATCGTGCCAAATTGAAAATGAATTCTATTATATCTGTGTATGTATTTGTTCTACTCCTCCTTGGAGTTCCAATGCGTCTTCGACTTCTGAATCCGCAATTCAGCTTAGGGTTCCACCTGCGGAAATACTTGAAAAATTACATGAACGTGTATACGAGCAAGAAACTGGTTTGTTGTGATGAATGTGGAATTATCAAGTAAAGATGAATGATTAGGGGTTCTATTGCATCCATTTGGCGTGTCGAAACTGAAGCTGATCGGTTGGTCTATAAACTGTCTAAGGATGGATTTTTCAACGTTAATTATTATTGGGAAGCTAGACGAGAGGTTGGTCCTACGTTGCCATGGTGTAAGTTGATATGGCATCCGATATTTCCTAAACGTGTGTCACTTTTCTTATGGAGAGTGAGACATAATGCATTGCCGTTGACTCAGTTTTATCGAATTTGGGAATTCCTTTGGTGTCTCGATGTGTTTGTTGTACTCACAGCCAATGCGAAACCCCGGACCATGCTTTGGTTTCGAGTCAGGTTGCTAGGCAAGTTTGGATTTGGACTAGTCAGTGGTTCAATTTCATAATTCCCAATTCCATTGAGCAGCTCTTTCATGGATTATGGACAGATTTAAAAACTTCTTCAGTTCATGGATTTTTTAAGCTTGTTCTAGTAGGGTGTGGCTTATGGGAGATTTGGAAAGAGCGGAATGAACGGCGTTTCAATGGAGGTGTTTGTCGGGCAAATGTGGTTATATTTGCTATAAAAAGGTGGTTAGTTATTTTATTTCCTTATTTTATCATTAGAAAAGTTCCATCAATTCAGGAAATAAATTTACTGAACACCTTTTCTATGCCCATTCCTTGGATCTGTTTTAAGCCGATAAGGTTGATTTCGTGGTTGAAACCGGCTCTTGGGTAGTTGTGCCTAAATATTGATGGAGCTAGTCGGGATGGTGTCGCTGCAGCAGGTGGGATCATTCGTGACGGTATGGGGGTGGTTTTACTGGCTTTTGTCATCCCTCTTGGTCCGGGAACTAATAATTTAGCTGAGTTGCAGGCTTTGAGACATGGTTTGGAATTGAGTAGGGAGTGGGGCTTAGCATTGGATTACGTCGAGACTGATTCGAGATTGATATGTGACATTATTCGGGGTAG
Organism: Pelargonium australe; assembly: GCA_036897465.1. Lineage (NCBI taxonomy): Eukaryota > Viridiplantae > Streptophyta > Magnoliopsida > Geraniales > Geraniaceae > Pelargonium > Pelargonium australe. The sequence goes on along the minus strand of JAYMTH010001860.1, from coordinate 5,666 downwards.
AGCTTCTTGCCCTTGGCACTTAGAATATGTAGCTCGAGAATGTCGTCACTATTTTGGCTCTATTGATATCAGGCATGTGCTTCGGGAGGTGAACAGAGCGGCGGATTGGTTAGCGGGTTTTGGACTTACTTCTCGAGTGGTTTCCACTTCCCTTCATGATTTTCCTTTATCTTTCAGAGACATTGTTTTGCAGGATAGTCTAGGTCGTATTTATGCTCGTCAGGGTAAGATGTTTATGTAATGTTTCTTTATTTTCTGCATGCATTCATTTAGTGCCTTTTGTATTAGGTGCATCGTCTTTGAGGAGGGAAGGCTCATCACGTCTCCCTCCGTTTTTTGTACCTTTTTCCTTATTTTAATAAACATGTAGGGGTCCGGCCAAACCCCCCACCATCTCAGGTGGCGTTCCTTAAAAAAAACAAAAAACAAAAAAAAAACAAGTACAAGGGCCAAACATGTAGTGAAAATTACTCAGGGGCCTTTTCAATTGTTTGGACAAGTACAAGGGGTCTCCAACCAATTTACCCCAAATTAAATCACTTTAAGATCAAATATGACATTTATATAACTAAATTTACCTATTACATAATCATTAAAACAATATTATTCAACACATAATGTAAAAAAATATATATTATCAAGTCAATACAAAAAAAAAATGTATTCCTAGAAGATTGTTGAACACTTCTTTGTAAACTATATTATGTGTATCACCACGGATATGACAATCACCATTATCAACTAAAATCTTCAGTCTGCGTGGAGACGAAACTCTAGAGATTGCAACATACATATTGACCATGACAGAAAACAGGTTGGCGAAGATACAATCATATGTATTCAAGCGTTTGTCCTTGACTCTTATTAACTGTCATTGCAAAACTTAATGTCAGTGGGAATTTTTGACGCTTCATTTGAAACGGAAACTTTCTGTCTGATGGTGTCATGATCATTCTTGGAATATAGTGTTTAGAACCTATATTTGTACCAATGATGATTTTAACCTCAACAACCCAACTTTGCAAGTTAGTGACAACCATTCGTGTACCATTACAAAGACCTAGAAGAGGGTTCATGTTTCTAAGTAGCATGACAGGTGCACCAAAATTCAATTCTAATCTATGATTTGGAGTACCAGGCAACCTCAGAGAGTTCAAAAATTCAGTTGGATATAAAGCATCTCAAACTGCACTTCTATCAAAGCTTTCACAAATAGAATCAGAAGAAAGAAAAGATGAACTCTTACCAGGAATTAGGTTGAGTATGAAGGAATTGATTTCATCAACAACTTCATTCTTTGTAGCAAGAATAGCTCTTTCTTTCAAATACTTCTCGGACTTATAATTTGATGACTGATTTGGGTAATTGGAAGCAACAATTGTACCGATCGGATCAACTTCGCCTTTGAGCAATAAATAGTCTGGAATTTGAATATATGATGAATCAAATTCATCATTATTTGCAAGAAAGTTGACTTTACCGTCCCCAATATCTAGAATCCAATTGCTAAAGTACGCAACATTGGAACAATTTGCTTGTCTTAACCGCATGTTAATGGATAACTTAAAAATCTTGCAAGATTTCCACAAATATAAATGATTGAGAGCAGCTTGAACAATATATTCACGACGTCCCTTTGGAATAACTGGCAAAAAAATTTGAAAGTCTCCACCCAACAATACTCTAAGACTGCCAAATGGTTTGTTAATTTCCTCTGCATGTTTTTGTTTAAGAATATCTCTCAAACATATGTCTAAAGCTTCAAAACAGTGTTTGTGTACCATTGGTGTCTTATCCCAAATAATAAGATCAGTTATCTTCAATAACTCAGCCAATTACGAACCTTGTTTGATATTACAACATGATGACTCATTTAATGCAATAAGTATGTGAAATCGTGAGTGTGATGTTCTACCTCCAGGTAGTAAAACAGATGCAATACCTGATGATGCAACTGTAAGAACAATGCGTCCATATGATCTAAGTTTAGATACAATTGTTCTCCAAAGATACGTTTTCCCAGTTCCTCCATGACCATATACGAAAAAAAATCCACCAGTATGATTATACACCGCATCAGTGATTGACTTGAAAACACTTACTTGTTCGATGTTCAAACTAGCATATGAATGTTGAAAGTCATTGGATAATGTGTCTCTTTCATGGTTTAATTCCTTTGCAATCAAACGGTTTTCGCCATAGTTTCTAAGCGATTCATCGGGTAACGGTATACCACCAAATTCTTTCAATTTCCTGCCACAACTATGCAAAATCTTTTCAAGTTCACATAAACAATAATTTTGGAGCTGCTCATATGACAAATTCAGTGTAAGAATTTGTAGAACTCTCCGTTGTCTTTCAATAATACCATCAGACAATAGCTTCCAATTTTTTTCCCACAATTTCTTTGGTTCAACAACTTCACAAAAGATTAAAATCGCCACAAACAAATTTCTTATCTGAGAACCAGAACAAAATGAACTTGCACCAACCAACACATCATTCCATTCTTTATCATCGCCAAGTAATCGAAGTGCATAACATGTCTCTTTGTATGTCTCGTAATGAATACCATCAACAAATCGAATATCATTATAGCATGTAGCTCATCTTACAACATTTAACAACATTCTCAAACAGAATAGCTCGTCTGCTGTAGGATGACAATAAGATAATTGACCCATAGAACGACCTTGTTTTCTCGGAGACCATTTCTTTAATTTTTGGTTCCACACAAACATGGTCGAATACTCAGCATAAGTTAATGTGTGACCATGCGGGTACGTTTGGTTACTTAGAAATCAACCTTCAAATTTGTCAAATTATTCTCACCACGATGCAACACTTGTTGAGGATCGTCATTATCTTGAAATGACACATTTTTTCCCATTCGAGGTGAAATGACAAACATTCTACAGAAGGTTCTCGATAATGTATCTCAAACGCAAAAATTCGCCAAGAAGCCTCAAAAGCATAAATATATCTACAATCTAAGTAATGGCTTACTTCATCGTTGTTATTATAACGGGAGTGATGACCATTGTTAGAAGACAACTGTTGTATTAAAATCGTTCCTCAATCATGCCCTTTCTCAATATACTTGAAAAGGTACTTAATAGATCGCGATTTGTTGCACCACTCCACATTAATATGACAATCGTAGCGTAAGATCAAATCTCGATTGTATGGAACAACAAAACCGTTATCGAGACGAATTCCATTTCTCTCAAAATATATATTTTGATCTTCTTTTCTCTTATATATAGGAAAACCTGACTCATCAATCATCGTATTTGTGGTAAAAGATTTTGAAAATTTCTTAATACACTTACCATCTATCATGCAGGGAGATGAGTGACGCGCTACACCGCATGGACCATGCATCATGTGTTTGGCAACAACAGCATAACCATTTGGATCAACATTTGGGTCAGGAATCTCGGCTGAAATTATTTTGTCAATATCTTGAGACGTCAGCAACTTATTTTGAGGATGCAACCACAAAACGATATGAGCATGTGGTAGACCTCGTTTCTGAAACTCAATTGTATAAACAGCTGAAAAAAATACATATATTTAGGTTATAATTTTAAAATATATAACATGCTTGTGTTTTCACAATCTGAATACAAAATGACTATAAATAATATTAATATATGTTCAATAATGGAAAAAAACGTACCTCCTATAACCACACCAAAAAAAACTTCTTTTGATTAAATCATCCATCAAATGATCTAATTTCATTTTGAAAACTCTAGCCGTCAATTTCGGTCTATCCTCAGAATTTTGTCCAGGTATTTTATTGAAAACTTCACATATTTCTTGCCATTTGGGATTACAAGATACTGTGAGAAATAAATCTGGATTTCCCAACGTTTTGCAAATGGCTATGACATATTGATAGTTTTGTATCATATATCGTGGTCCACCAGTGAATGAAGTAGGTAACATTATGTGTTGTCCATCATTAGAAGTGTTTGTATCACCTCAAAAAATAGCATCATGTAATTCAGATATAACTTCCACACAAAGCTTGTCTTGATGAGTTTTAACCCAATCCAGTCGATCATCTTCTATGCAAGTATACGCATCAACAATATATTGTTGGCACAACCTCCCCGCACTCAGTAATGGGTTTGATTCCTCTATTCGCTCATGCATCCTATAAACATAATATTCTACATGTCCGGGTAGTTCTCTGGATTTTATATTTGATACCTTCATGAAAACCATCTTCGCTAAACGGGAAAAGTAAAGGATATTGCAATGCCATAAAGCTAGGATGTGTATGACTAATTCGTTGGAGACCTAAAACGCTATGCTCCATAATAACGTCTCGTGTGAAGTCATTACCCATCTCATCTTCGATCAATAAACCAACAATTTTAGAAGATTATGGCATATTTTGCACTCTACCATCTGCACTTCGTGACGTTTTTAGAATTAAACGTACAACTACTTCATTATATTCATCCTATCACGTGGCATCCTAAACCACTTAACCAACTCATTATTTTCATTCGACTTCGTTATTAAGTGGTTCACGATTATTAGATCCAAAATGTCTTTATAACCATTGCTAGACATGATTGACATTCTATTGTACATTTCATTATTAGTATCATAGATATATAGCTGACAAAATCGAGGCTTTTGATTATCCAATAGAAGAAGCGATCCCATTTTGTGGTGATTTTGTCCGTTGAGCCTAAAACAATATGGACCACCACCTTGATTAATTTCACTATCTATTTTCTCACCCATAGATGTGAATGCAAAAATAGAGTTGTATATTTGAATTTGGTCTCTAAATTTACAACTTTTAGAATCACAAAGAAAACTAAGTAGTTGCAAAAAAACTGACATTGGCTTCAAATGTGGTAATTGGATGGTGTCACTCTCACAACAAATTTTGAATGTAGGGTTTTTAGTAGGCCTAGTTCTAGATGACATTTCTTCATACCAAACAATTGCACCAGAATCTGGGCAAGTATGAGTGGGACTTCCAAAATTGACTAACTCATCCGTGGTATGAGGTGTAATATATATGAGTCGAGTTGAAAAATAAATATCATTATGAAAAAACAAAAAAAAAACTAATTATTTTATGATGAGGTATATTATTTTGATAACGAAAAGCAAACCTTTAAATTTGAATGTACGCATATGTATAACACGATCAACTGTTTATATAAATAAATTATGTTAAACTTATTACTCATCATAATATGTGAAACAACATTTTAAATGAAAAGAGAGAGTAGATTTATCATTAAATGAATATATGTAATGAATGAGGGTAAAATATAACTTGCTAAAAATATTAAAAATGTATACTAACTAACATTTACTTCTTATTTAAAAAAAAAACATTTGCTTCTTCTTATCTGAATCATTTTAAATCTACTTTGTCTAGCTTCATTCGTTGCTATGCGACCTCTATATATATATAATTAAGAAAATATAACTCTAAAACAAATTATATGCTCTTATACAATTAGAATATTATATATAATATTCGCTTCAACAATATACAAAATTAAAAATGATACATACCAAACATATCTTCATTTTTAAAATGTATATTACTACTATGTAAAATACACTACAAAAAAAAACTCGCGATCTTGACAGAAATTTTTGTAACAAATTTATGGATTTCA
>JAYMTH010001859.1:0-13765 GCA_036897465.1 Pelargonium australe | reverse complement strand
TATATATATATTTACCAAAGTAGCCCTTATCGTTACAAAATGCCAACCAAAATGATCATTTCCTCTGTTCTATCAACAACCTCTCACCCACTTCGTCGTTTCGTATCCGTGCGATCTCTCCCTTTACAGAGAAAGGTACTCTCTGCCTTCCCAACTTCTTGCTGCTCTTCAATCGAAACCATTCTGTTTTTTGTTTTCTTCCTCAAAATCATTACTTTTCTTGTTATCTTCAAAAACCCGTTGTAAATGAGTCATTTGGGTTCTGAGAAATCTCGAGAAAACTTCCATCCAAATTGGGAAGAAGCGCTTAATAGATATGAAAAATTGGTTGCTTCTGATACTGAAACTGAGAGTAGGCGAGTTAAAGCTACAATGAAGCTAGCCCAGCTCTCAGAACTTGCCCCCCAATCCATACTAGCCAGGACTATTCCAATCCTTGCTGCACTTATTGGTGATGACCCTTTAGATGAATCCCGTAGGCTGGTCCAAGACGCTGTCGTATATTGCTTAGAGTGTATTGCTTGTCATGGTGATGGCGAGTTGGCTGCAGAAATGGGAAGGTCGGGGGTTACACATTCTATACTGAGGTTGTTGCCACATTCTGGTAATGGGTTTCGGAGGGTTTTGTTGAAATGTCTTCGGAATCTCGTTACGTTTGGCAAGTGTAATAGGGTGATTGTGGCTAGAAATGGTGGTTTGGAGTTTATTGTCAATGTGTTGGGTTCTTGCACTGACAATACTAGGTGGTGCTTGTTAGAGATTTTGAGCGCATTGACTTTGTTAAGAGAAGTTAGGAGAGCTCTCCCAGGTATGGTAGGTCTTCGTTTTCTCGTGGAAGCTGCTAGGTGCGGTAGTATGGTCTCTAGAGAAAGAGCTTGTCATGCAATTGGGTTACTTGCGGTGACCAAACAAGCAAGGCGTATGTTTGTTGAGTTGGGTGCCATACCAGTACTTGTTGAGTTATTTCGGGATGGTGATGATACAACTAAATTGGTGGCTGGAAATTCTCTTGGCGTGATTTCGGCTCATATTGATTACATTAGACCAGTTGCTCAAGCTGGGGCTATCCCGTTATATGCTGAGCTTCTTCAGGGACCTGAACCAACTGGTAAGGAGATTGCCGAGGATGCCTTCTGTATCTTATCTGTTGCAGAAGTGAACGCAATTATGATTTCTGAACACTTGGTCAGAATACTTAGAGAAGGTGATGATGAAGCAAAGGCCGCTGCTGCTGATGTTTTGTGGGATCTTTCACGTTACAAGCACTCAATATCAGTTATACGGAACTCTGGAGCAATTCCAATTCTGGTTGATCTTTTGACAGATGGGAATGATGATGTCAGGGAAAAAGTATCTGGGGCCATTGCTCAGTTGAGTTACAATAAGGCGGATCAAGAAGCACTTGCTGAAGCAGGAGCAATTCCAATTCTCATTGAATTGTTACGCCATGAGTCGGATGAGTTGAGAGATAATGTTGCTGAGGCTCTTATCAATTTTTCTGAAGATCCAGTGCAGCGTGAAAGAGTAGCAGAAGCTGTTGATGCTCCTTCATTTCAAAATATGCAGGAGAGGCTGATTCGACTTCGTTCTTCTGATGAACACATGGTTAGATCTTTGAGACGGATGAGTATTCAGCATCTTACTTGGGACCCTAATCTTGTTTGATAATTTTATAGGTCCTCTTGCAATTTTTTTTTTTTTTTTTTTTTTTGCAAACTCTACATTGATTCTTCTTCTTTTTTATTTGTTTGGTCATTTTTTTTATGGCTCCATAGCTGTAGACATTAGCAAAAATTACATAATAAGCAAATAATTGTTCTGCATAATACTACTTGAAGTTCTGTTCTGACCAACAAACAATACTAAAGTGCTCTTAATTAGAAATGGGATTCTGATTTATTTTAGTTGCCCCCAAACCGTTATATTAGTATATTATCTGACGAATTACTATCTCAATCATTTTCAAATGCATCCCCGAACCTCATTTTAATTGCTTGTTAACTGTTAAGGGGTCAGATATGTGTCAACGTGGTAATCTTTTCCCACATATGAGAGCTAAAAAGGACTGCATTAGCAGAGAAACAGCAGTGCCATTTATGTATGTGATTTGTAGGTAATAAAAGCATAGGTGTATTCAACTATTTGTCTCAGTTAAGATTGCGAAAGAGTTTGCTTATTGTACCCAGATATGATTTGTACTGTACTAATCGTTGTTACATGTTAAGATCACTTACTAATTACTATATATAAATAGGATAAAGATCTTAAAGGCTAATACTCTCTCCGTCCCAAAATAACTACCTACTTTTCATTCTTTTATTTAGATTAAGGATGATTCAGTTAGAGCTACGTTTTTCTATTGTATCCCCATGTTCTATTGTTGTAACAAAACAGAGGAGCTATAACCAACTTATCTTAATGATTTTGTTAGTAATTCATGGATATCTATCCAAAATAGAAACTACACATTTTTTTGGGGACAATTTTTATACACATAATAGAATTCACTTTCTCATAGCATATGTTGAAAACCTAGTTTCTGTTCGATATTGGATTGATTAGTGATTGTTTGAGTGAGGACATATTGAACAACTCACATTTCTTGGTTTCATTTCTTATTTTTGTATCTAACAGAATGTTCTACCCATTACAATGCGGAATTTTTATGAACTGTCTGAAAATGTAATTGGTACAAAACTTCTTCATGGATTAGCTGACAACCCAAATTTCTTTATCTTAATATGATTGTACCAATTAAGATACAAAAATAAAAAAAATGCACATGGATAGTACCAATTAAACTAATCCATGAAGAATATGACACTTCATATTCTTCATGGATTAGCTGACAACCCAAATTTCTTTATCTTAATATGATAGTAGTAGAAACAAACTAGTACACAGAAAACATGAGAAAAATAAGAACATAAACCGTGAAATATCCCTTTTCACTTGTAGCTTTCTCCCCTTGATCATAACCGGACTTTCTGTGTAGTTAAATACCTCCACTCTCCAACTCCACCTTGAAAGGCCGTGTATTGAAAGAACTTTTGTTCCTCGTATACTAGGATCGTATAAAACCAGCTTCGAGTCATGGTTTACATATAAAATCTCATTGTTCTTTCCAAACCCTACCACCCTCCTAATACATTCATATGATTGGATTGTTGAATGTTTAATCCATGATTCTGTGACCCCATATTTTTGCATTACCCATACATCCAAACACATTCCATCTGAGGAACGTACAACCATGGAAAGGGATTGTTTTGAAATGAAAAGGCTAACACCATATGCTCGCCAATCGCCATCCCTCAATTTGTTGCAATAATCAGGCAACATTATGACCTTGAAAACTTCTTTCTCTACATCAAATGACATGATAAACTTATACGTCCTCATTTCTCCTTCATCGGCCTTCTCTAGTACCTTTATAGCTTTCCAATGAAGAATACCATTCAATGATTCCTTGCAAGCATTACCAACAATAACTCCGTCAACATTGTCAAGTTGTTTCCAAGAATCGTTGTTCAATGAGTAGAGGTCGGGTTTTGAATATATCTTGAGAGTTTTCGAGTCTTGAAAGTACCTGTGGATTCTGACTATCTTGTAATCATTAGTCTTAGGACCGTAACCAAAACCAAGTTCCACATCTTCATGATCGCACCCCTCTGGAACCTCACAAGGTTCGGGCAACTTCTTCACTTCTCTAGTCGCAGGGTTAAATAGATAAATAAAACTGCTACTCATAAGAGAATAAGTTAAGCATAACACACCATTACACGATCCCACCATTTTTAGAAATTTATCGGAGTGCTGGAATGGAACTACCATGTTACTGAATACATTATGCGTTTCATGAGAAAGTAGAGAGATGACTTTTCTCCTAGTGATGTGCTTAATAATTCCTTGTTTGCGTATGACCAATAGATTTCCATTGTTGTTGAGAATAGATTTGTTGACATGCAGGGTGGTGAAAGTAGGGTCTTGGATGATACTGCGCCATGTTTTGTGTACGCTCTGCAAACGCAGGAGTGATTTTACAGGTAATCTTGAAAGTATGTCAGCTAGAAGATCTTGATTCACAAATGATGTTTTTGTTGTACATGAATCATTCTCTGAATAAATCATCATTGCTTCACCAGTTTGCTGTGAAGAAGGATTCTTCAAAAAACCTTGAATGTTTTTGAGAAAAGGCAGGTTGGTTTTTTATGTAAAGAAATTATTATGATCTTGTTGTCAATGTTATGTTTAACATGTTTGATTTGCTGTTGTTAATACTAGTTTTTAGCCAATTGGCTGTCATTGGGGAAAAGATGGGGTGAGGTGACAGCCAGAAAGGCCATTCATTGTTTTTATTTATTTGTATTTCTAATTCTAGAATTGTTAATTATTCTTGTATATCCATCCATATTTGTCTTAAATTGCACGATTATTATTTTATAAATTATTAATCAAATTATTTTTAATATGTTATCCAATTTATTTTTAAGAAATTAGGAAAAGCATATGGAGTTTTACAACACATCTGGCATAAAATTCTTCGATTTTCATAAGTTAATATTGGGTGCGGGGAGGTTATTTCTGATTATGTTTCTATAGCAGCTAGCTTTTTAAAAAACTTGATTTTGCTTTCATTGATAAGTCTGAGAAATGAGTGTGGCTCATACTTTAGGTAGGTACTCGTTGTCCACTTGTCATTGTCCGATCGATGTTGGGTGGATTGTCTCTCAATTCCCCGATTTTATTGCCCCATTTTTGATTGCGGACATGAGTTAATGAAATTATCTCCTTGGTACAAAAAGAAAACAAGAAACAATGTCTCGTCATGTGAGGGAAGTGCGCATCTAATTATTATAAACTATCACATATTTCTTTTTTTGAAATAAACTATCATATATTTCAAATGTTCATAAATGTGCACATTTCTCTTGCACGATGAGAAATGTCCGATCGATGATGGTCGATATCAAAAAGAGGTTTTGTGTAATTAACCCTAAAATTAAATGCCGTAATTGGTTTATAATCAATTTGAGCACAAGACTCGTTGACTTGAAAATGTAAGCAAAACATCCCTTAGTCAAGTCCATCAAAAGTGGATATATAATCAAATTCCAAAACCTAGTTCTTGCTATATACACAAAATAAGGCAATGTTACATATCAACAATCCTCAAAACATTACATCTTTAGCAGCAAAAATGATTCACATCTTGAAGATAGCTGTTGTAGTATCACATGGTATTCACAGACCAGATATTTGCAATTGTGCATACATCTAATTCTTGCAATGACTAATTCTCGGCGTCCGAATTTTTACAGCAGTAGTTCATTGTGTACCTCTATATGCCTCTTCTATGGTGCCGCAAAAATGGTCGCAACATAAAGATTAAACCGACAGATTAGCTAATGTTCTCTTCTACTTGCAATATGATCACTTTCATGTTCAGCACTTACATAGCCACCGGCAAGACCATCATCTGCTCTCTTCTGGTGTCCATCCTCATCGTATCCAACGCTATCTATGTCTGATTCCGAGTCATTGCTCCATTTCCTCTTCATTAACTTAGGGACCAAGCGACCTACCTCTTTAGCATCTAGTGCAGCAACATCATTATTTATCCGTTCAAACCTAACAGCACTGACCTTTCTCGCATTTCCAGCTAATATCTGAAGAAATACACCATTTTATGGATATCAACCAATTACTGCTAAAATAGTAGAGATATTTGAAAGAACACTACAAAAATGAAAACTAGGATTTAATGTACTATCAGGAGTGTTCGACGGATTGTGAAATTATTTTCTATAACAAAGGCAGATTTCTGTTGAAGTGGTCTCCCACATTGGAAAAATATAAATTGAAGTGACTACATAAATTGGTGCAAGTGAAACCCTCCTACTAATGAGGTTCACATTTGAGTAGTGGAAGCCCAATCCAATATATCGTACCCCAATTATGAAATTCCACAATTCCGTCAAAAGATAAAAGGCACATATAACAGTGGAAGTGAAACTCTACTCAGGACTCAAGTTCTTTTATAGAGCCCAAGTGAAAAACAAAATTAAGATGCCAATATTGGACATAAACAAAACAAAACAAAATCATACCTCTAATTTATATATTTGATGCTTTTCTTCCTCTCTTTTTCGGTCAGAATTAGATTCTGAAGGTTCGTCATTTTCATCTTCATTTGTCTTTTCTAGAGACACTGTGATGCTCTCGCCTGTTCTTGGGATATACCCAAACGCCTCGCATATGAAACCTGATACTGTCTCATATTGATGGCCCTACAAATGAACAGAAGGATAAAGTGATGAGTGAAATTAAAAGTGTATACGCGAAGTAAATTATGAAACATCCAGTTCAATTGAACTTTTTTATATTTTAGATATTACAAGGAAACGTGAGTACCCTGAAAGAAAACACCACTATAACTGTTCATTATGATTTTCATGAGTTAACTATTAACAAAATGATGTGAATCCTATGTTAAAGACATTGACATCAGGGTGAAGACCAAATTGGACATCAAGTCAAACTCGTAAGTAGAAAATCAAGCCCGTAACTAGGCAGAAAATCACCCAAGAGAGATGTGATGGACAGTTTAAGGCATATCTTTATAATACATAGATGCGATAAACTATAGGAAATTCACGATCTTTGCAAAGTAGTCCAAATTCTGAATCAATGCGAAGTTGACAACAATTAATATTTGATTCTTGAGTAGTATAAGAACTCAGGGAATAGAATTGGCGAGAAATGCGAACGACCAGGAATCTGAAACAGACAGGAATTGTGAGGATCCGAGCAACCTTGGAAAAACACTCTCATAAATCAGATTAAGCATGAAAAGTCCTCAATCTCAGAACTCTGGTTTATCTCTGTCTAGGTTAGTAAGTGCTTTTACCTTTGGTAACTCGGACCTGGGCCCAACACCTTGTAGCATCAATTTATCTATTTAGAGATGTTTAAGAATTTAACATTGAAAAGTGTGCGGCGTTTGAAACCACTTGATATACCAGTAAAGTCCTTTACTTAATAACTTAAGCTTCTAGGTTAAAGTATAACGTGGTATCAAAACTGGTCCGGCCTCAAACCTTGGAAGATAGTTTGTGTTGCCTAATTCTTGGTCCACATGTAAATCAGGTCTGCATATGAGGGAGAGTGTTGGAGTATCCCATATTGTAAACGCTTGGCATTTGAGAACGTTTGATATACTAGTTGGGCCATCCACTTAAATGATTAAGCTTTTAAGTTGAAGTAAATTTAACAAAATATATCTCAATACTGACATGACCACTGACTGTTTATTCTAAAATCAACAATCAGGTATGCATTACTAGAAAAAATGGAATACCTCTGGAATCTCGATACTGAGATCTTCAGAGAGTTGATCAATAGATGTATTAGCATCAACATCATATATGCCCTCAGCTCGCATCACAACCTAGCCAGTTTTCTTCTGGATCTCCTCCTATAAAAAAAAAACAAAAAAGTCGGTCCATGTTTTAATCAAGCTATGAAAAAGACATATGTAAGCTATGCTCATATATTTAGTAACCAAAATCAACATATTTTCAATGACTACTTTGCTGGTCATTGTCAACATTATTGCATAAAAAATAATTCAGGAAAGGCAACCAAAATTTCCTTAAAAAACGGCATGCAAATACAAGTGAGTCTTACTTTTGAATCATTTTCATCAAAGATTTCACCAACAATTTCCTCCACCACATCTTCCAGGCTTACTATCTGATTCATCCAGAAAGATAAGGAATCAAGAATTAAGGGCATGGATTAAAAATTAATAACAAAAGATGAAATTAGTGTATATGCTTGTTATCTGCTCTACTTGAATATGTTACAGACGTAGAATTATTTACAAGGCATTTCAGAGTATCAAGACAATAAAAAATATGGATTGACAAACACCGTTATTGGATTCATTCGTTTTACTAGTTCTCAAGACATTTCAAGCTCTTTGAAAAGTGACTTCAAAAGGTCTGGTAATAACTATAACTGCTACATCCTCTTTCTAAGAGGTTCCAATCTCCTTGACATTAGACATTCAGTTCATAATCACAAAGGATCTTAACATTAAATAAAGAGTACATTTGCTCAAGTGGTTATCAACTAAAGGGTGAACATACATATTGTCATAAAATACCGGGAAAAAAAGTAAGATTCTGAAATGATGGTCTATACATACTCCAACAGTTCCACCATATTCGTTGAGAACAACGGCCATGTGAACTTTTCTTATGCGAAACTCCCTAAGAAGATTCCAGACTGACATTGAATCTGCAAATACATTATTATGATTATTGTATTAATCCAAACTTTTAGAAAAAGTTGGATGAATAATGATATGACCCAATAAGAAATTCAAAGCAAAACAGAACTGGAGGTCATATGGTAGTCCTGAAATGTGGAGTCCGATGACTTCTAAACATAATTACCAATCAATGTGAAACTGGCAGTGAAGTTAAGCATTACCAGGCACGAAGTATGCAGGTTTGTGAGCCATGTCTCCCACAGTAGTGCTTTCTAGTAGCTCACCCTTCAATAAAAATAATACAATTCTGCACACTATGAGAATGTTGCACCCTATTAATAAACAAAGCATATACAACCTTGAAACGGGAGGAGCAGGATTAGAGCTTTGTTAACCTTCGGAACATAATCCAAGAGATCCATTGCATACGCAATACCCACTATATTATCAACGCGCTGCTCAAACACGGGAACCCTAGAAAGGTTCCAACATATTCATTGCTCTGAATGTCCCAACAAAGACCAATTAGAATGATGACACGATAGAACTTAAACTTACCTAGAATACTGATGAGTCACCCACAGGTTGTGGAAATCAACAAGGGTTGCACTGGTATCAATTGCAACTACATCAACAAGAGGTGTCATCACTTCTCTTACATGTGTATCCTTAATCTCTAAGACATTTTCAATCATGTCCTGTACGGGAATTCTTAAAATAAGAGAAACTTAAACATGAAACAAACAGGAACAACTAGTGGAAACTCTAAAGCTGTATTCTACAAGATAATAAAATAGCAAACAATAAACATAAGGCACAGAAAAATAGATCACAGAGAGCAACTATATGAGGGCATATTGTGCAAAATGCACAATAGACGGATGGCTATAAATTGACAATTTATTACTCAGGTAAATTTTCCAATCTAAAATGTTAAAGTGTTGCTGTACAGCTTTTTGGATCTTTAGCTCCTGCTCAGATTAAGCACTTAAAATGAAGAATTTGCAGCTGCTTCAGTAATTACATTGGAAGGGTTGAAAGAAGTGGATGCATAACCCCATCATAAAACAATTTTAAATGCCTTCATCCAAAAAATAAAAATTCTTGTAAAGTTGTCTAGCTTCTTTGAATGGTATGCATTGCTGCTGTACAAGTACTGAATTTTAGAGTTTTAGTACTCATATAAGTAATAATGTCATCTCATAATGAGGCACCAGTCAAATTCATCAAACAGCATAAACGAAGTAAAAAAAACTCTCTTTAACACCAATCTTCTATACATGAACATCTTTGATATATGAATGACACACGTGTTATTTTGATATATTTTAAAGTGTTTTGTCACCTCATTTACCGTATATTTGTCTCAGATTGGCATGTTTTATATCGTTTTATCTTGCTTTATAAGATTTGATGTGTTTGTAGTGTTTTAGTGTTTCTCAGGCTTTTTTCTAGGTATTTCAAAGCAAATCGGAGCATCCGGAAGAAGTTGGGTAGAAATTCGAGACTAAGGCAACAACACAGGGCGGTGTCACAAAGACATAAAATTCCAGAAGAAAGTACACAGGGCCGTATTATGTCAACACAAGGTTGTGCCTAACTCTTGGACATAGGCCCGTGCCCAACAACACGGGGTTTTGTCAGTTTGTCGCGTTGTTAGACTACATTGTTATGATTTGCACTGGCTTTTGCCTATTTAAGGCCTTGCATTATCCCTTGTTTGTTATCTTTTGATATCTTAGATCATTAGTTTTAATTGTCATAGTTTAGAAGTTTGGAAGAGAAGACTCGAGTAAAGAATATCATTTGTATAACACTTTCTTATCCTTTAGTGAATTCTTTGCTTCCATTATTGATTAATGTGTGTTGCATAGCGGCTACACGCCATTGATCTAGGGGTTATGTGTTTTGCATAGCAGCCACACACCATTGATCTAGGGGTTATGGGTGTAGACAATTGTTAGGACTTTCATTTTGATTCCGAATATTAGTCTATAGAAACTTCAATTGATCCAAGTTCAGTGCTTGTATAGAAGAGATTTTATCTCATCCTTATATCAATAATAAGACTCGAGAGATATACTTAGTTCTCCCACCTGATCAACTGAACGTATTAGCTAATCGACTAGAGATAGAGATTAGTACTAGTATGATACTTGAATTCAGATAAACGACATAAACTTGTCCGAGTCTTCTGCGAGAAATAGAGTATGTTAGAACATTGGTAGGACTTGCAAGCAACACGAGAGAGCACTTGAAAATTTCACGTAGAATTGTCTGCTCGATTCACTAGTTCATGGTGATTAACTTGTATGAGAACTGATGAACCCTAATCCCTTGGTTGCTTTATGTTGATTTAATCTCAACAACTTTCTTGCTCAAATTTAATTTTACAGTAATTTACTTTAAAAACAACTTTTACACCAAACCGAAACTTTAATCCAATTTTCTTGAGTTTTCTATAGACACGGGTATAATTTAATGAACTTGTTTTTTTTCACCTAATTGAAAAATAATGTATTAAAGTAGTGCAATTTCCATTTTTTAAAATCTTCTTTGATATATGTTATGTTTCATAAAAATATGTCAGTATATTATATGTTTTGTGTCAAATTTGAAATGATGCACCAAGTCTTCAAGTATCAAGTACCTAAATGGCTTTAAACTGTGTGGCACCCTAATTTACAATAAATTAAATACTAACCAGTCACAAATTTGTGACATGAACAATATTGATCAATCTACTTCATAAAAAGGATCCCCATATTGCATCACATCGATCATATCCAACATCAAATTGTAAAAGAAGATGCAACAAAATTAACATATGGGAATACCTGTTCTTCCTCCTCTATTGCCCCACTGAGCTCTGCCCCTCGTAACATTAGCTTTAATTCATCTTCAGTAACATAGGGTTCACTAATAAATAAGAAAATATATATAAATAAAGTCAATAGGAAAATTTGAAAATATTTTCGTAGACTAGTGACAACATTAGCTTTTAGTAGAATGTTTCAGCACCATTATGTTTATGAACTAAAAGATTGTGGCAATGAAATACATTTGAGAAGTCGAAACAAAAACTGAAGATTTTCATACTGTAATAAGAAGGAAGAAAGAGATTCCTGTTACTAATCAGAACTGTTGGTCGGTACCAAGGACAGAATTATTAATATCACTTGGTGTGTGGCACAACATTATGGCTTATGCATGAAAAAGCTCATAACTTTTTCCCTATTGCACCAGCAACCCTCCAGAAAGCTACTCACATAGTTAGTAAATCATAAAAATGATTTCAAATATGGCTTCTATATTACAAACAAGAGGGCAATTTAACCAAATTGTTCAAGAAGAAGAAAGAAAGAAAGAAAGAAAGAGTGGTAGGATCCCCGATAATACAAAATTATAATTCTGTCCAGAACCATACTAAGCATTATTTCAAACACTCTGTTTCTCAATCTTAAGATTTTTGAATAGCTAATTAGCAGTACAAAGATAGAGCAAATCCATAATAGGAATGTGTACAAGCTCCTTAAAAGAAAAGGATGTGCTGAGAATACAATCATTTTGTCCACAAGCATCTAGGGGTGAAATAAGAAAGAAAGAGAAAAGGCAAGGGGAAATAACTGACACCTGTAACCTAATTTTAGATGAGATACTAAAATAAAACTATGTAGAACAACTATCAAAAACTTGTAGCCAGCAAGAATAAATATATGACCTGATTGGTGCTATGATTAACCATACCTCCTTCCTTTCAAACCAAGCATTTTCAGAATTCCCATTGATAAATATGTAACAACTCTTCCCACTGGATATAATATCAAGGAAAGCCATGCCACTGGCCTGACCTAGAGACATTACAAGCAATACTTTGTCAAATAAAATCCAATGACAGTAGACCCATCAGCTAAAAACAAAAAGTTTATAGAGCTGCCTGAGCCTTAGGCATGACCTTGAAACAAACAATGAACTTTCATACTAAGTATTCATATGAAGTTTGAACTGCATCTGAACATGAAAAATAACCTAAAAACTTACCACAACCCTAGCCACCTCTGTCGCATTGTGAACAGCTACACTCTTTGGAGTGATTTCAGTGAGGAGCAATATAGCAACCTAGTACAAGGGAGAGGAAAAAGCATATTAACTATAAAGCATACAGAACTTTTCCAATGACGCAAAGTATACATATCTGCACCTGCCACAATAATACATTTTAAATGCCCATTTCTGTACCACAACAAAACTCAAAATACAAATTCA
Organism: Pelargonium australe; assembly: GCA_036897465.1. NCBI lineage: Eukaryota > Viridiplantae > Streptophyta > Magnoliopsida > Geraniales > Geraniaceae > Pelargonium > Pelargonium australe. The sequence goes on along the minus strand of JAYMTH010001859.1, from coordinate 1,221 downwards.
ATTGGCCTTTCAGAATTATTACGGAATGAGATACTATCAACAAGATAACCGGGAACATAATGCTTTCTTCATACAACCACTCCTCTCAAATACAAAAATTACACTTTTGTATTTATTGTATGTTTATTTGCTTTTGTAATTTTGATTGTAGATTCCTTTATTTATCACTGATGCTACCATAAAACTCATAACTCTCTCGACCAATGAGATTGTGACATGTGGCCACCTCAATGCCATGTCATCAACCCAGATCCAATAAATGTGGTCACAGATGGCCCATGACCCGGAAGGCTTCTAAGCCTAGAAATCGCTCCAACAAAGTCCAAGAGCACTCTCAAGGCAAACCGGGGCAAGCAAGAACACCCTCAAGAAAAACCGGGACAAGACACCTCACACTGAATCCGAACAAGCGCACTCCTCTTGACTCGACCGGACATGCTGACCTCTATCCTTCAAGCTTCGCATGAACACCTCCAAGGGCTTATGAACCTTGTCCACATTTGCTCTCACCATGGACAAGCACCTTGTCCTTATCATGGACAAGCACCTCGCTCTAGCCATGGACAACCACTTTTCTCTCACCATGGACAAGGAGTCTCCTCTCATCATGGACAAGGAGCCTCCTCTCACCATGGACAAGGAATCTCCTCTCATCGTGGACAAAGAGTTCTCAAGCTTGTAGCAAGTACTTCACCACAACTTGGGAGGCTTATGAGCTCACTCCCTCCCAAGGGGGACAAGCCTACAAGCAAGAACCTTGCACTCCCCGTGGAGCGTAAGCCTATAAGCAAGGTCTTGCCTTCCAACACCTCTCCAACAACAAGAAGAGAGATGTGGCACCTCGAGCCACTCTTGCAAGGCGTAGACCTTTTCAAGACCCTTCTAAAACACTCCAACAACAAACTGCAACATCAACACTCCCTAACTCCCATGACTTGTCATGCGAGACACGGGCTCACACAGGATCAGGCAGGTCATCTCACCACACAGAAGGCGTGTGAGATCCTCAAGCTCTTCGGCACACATACACAACGCGTCCGGAAGAGAGAAGCTCAACCACAACAGAAGGGCTTAGAAGACACAATGGGCCAACATTGGCCAAGTGGGCCATTTGGGCTTGGAAAGCCAAATGGGCCTCAATGGGCCTTCCACCTTCACCAACCAATAAATTGGTGACAAGTGGCACAAGGTGGTAAGAGCCTATAAATATCTCTCTCTTTT
>JAYMTH010001858.1:0-13768 GCA_036897465.1 Pelargonium australe | reverse complement strand
TGAAGTTGAACCATTTTCCTTATCACCAAATCAGGCAATTAGATCAGCCATGCTTGAGCTAGGCTATTCTTTCTTATATTAGTTTATGTCCGCGTTCACAAGGACTTGTTCATTTGCGCGCCTGTATTATAATTTTATGTGTTTCCATAATTTTAACTGATGGATATATCATGGACTTTCGGCAATGCAGTGCCAGTGATCTCGGGGCACTCCAGCAACTCTTGATTGATCAACCTAACATCCCCAAAGAGGAAGGTATGTAAGCAATAAATGGCTGTGAGTGAGGGAGAAACCATAATCTCAAAGCCCTTCATAGTCATAGTTATTTATACACAAGTGAAGATGTTAATAACTTAGTAATATTCTTATTTTGATTTCGCATGTCATACATATCAAAGTATACAAATCAGTAAGATCAGGAGTGTAATTAGTAAAGTAAATCAAACAACTAATCATATAGTGGTAGCAATTGACTGATGCAATCAAGTCAATTTCTAGGAAATCATTTCATTGAGATAGCGTGGGAAAATCCAAAATTGTATTCAATATATTAAAGAGTCCTAGTTTTACAGATGTACATGCGCTGGCAATTTTCAGAATATTCTCTAATCATTGCTTGAAACCGTAGCTTTGTGCATTGAAGGAATTTGTCTAATAATCGCTTCCTTGATGCAGTGCAATTTATCTTTGAAGTCATATTTGCAGAAGAAATCTGACAACCTTTTGTAACCGGAACTCTTGTCTCTTGGTTTCTTGAGAGATGCAGTTGAACCTAGCAGAGTCCTTCACTGCTCCAGAGATTGAAGGAAGGGCTACGAAAGCATCTTCACAAACAAAAACAAAAAACATTTTCTACGTCAAAACGGCCTTCTACAGGCATAAGCACTTGCCAGGGTAAGTGTGGAACGGGTTGGATTATAACATCTTCACTGATCGCAATGCTCATTGATGACTATGATTTGTGGAAACGCAACCCGTGCTGATTTTGTTGGACGTGCAGATATCGCGTCGATGTATAATAGCTGTTGCTAATTCTTTTCTGCAGCTTTGTAATGCTGTATCTTCCATCTACAGAAGCTGTAAATTGTTGAGTGCAGAGGACATCTTGTCCAGGCTGTTGCTAGATAAAAGCATGTTTATTTGCATAATTTATATACAAGTCTTTGAAAATTTTGACTTCTTGAAGTGCAACATTATTTAACCAAATCGGAGCATGCTTCAATCTTAGACTACAAGGTAAAAGTGATTGAAGACTTGTTGGTCCTAATAAATTTGACTTATTTGCAACTAGTACTATAAAAGAACAAAAAAATGGCAGCTATTCTCATGTAGAAAGGGGATTTTTAGTAAAATTCATTATATAGCCAATTGTACTTGTCCTCTTGATAATGATTTTGTAAGAGGATTAGCCAAATTGTGTACTTATTAATTCTCTAATCTACACTCATGTCTTAAAGTTATGTGTTTAAGGCCTATTCAATTTTTAAAATAGAACAGAAAAATTTAACATCGTTAGTGAATCTGACTTAATTATTCAAAATTAAAAGTTCATGCACTTATTTGTACAAAGTTTGTCAAAAAAGAGCTATTTGTACATTTAATTAAAGTTCATATAACTAAATTGTGTTCGTATCAGTATGAAATGAAAAGAAGTTTGAGCTGTCTTTAAATTACAAGACTGTTGAGAATTTAAGAGTGAAAAATGTCACGTGCAAATTATACAACGGTGGAAAAGTAGATAACGAATACTTTTATTCAAATTGATGGTCACAGTGTAAATATTAAGAGAGAGAAAAAAAAAAAAAAAAAGGTTAGTAATTTGTCCGTAAAACGCAGCGTTTGGAGCAAAGCTATGAGTTTGCCTCCAAAAACTGGTAGGTGACTAGCTAGTAGCTACCAATCGATCCGGTGCTCTAATGATATGTTTACGTTTGCCCCGCCAGCCTGGTTTTTGAAGTATTGTGGGGTCACCTCACCGGAGGGTCTGTTTGGCGCGCTCTCTCTCTCTCTCCTACTCTCTGCCATGACTATTCTTCTGGAGTCAACCTTTTCTCTCCAAGATTTTTTACTCATTTTTATTATTATTATTATTATTTTGTTTTGTATTGTTCCTCTTGTTGCTTTCTTCAAACCCCAGCTCTCTCTCCGACTCTTCTTCTTCTTCTTCACCTCAACCCTTTTCACATCCAAAATCAAGAAGCCTTATTTCGAATTTCACCACTCTCTGAGGTCCTGCTCATTCCATGGAAGAAGAACATGAATCTCATGGCGGAATTCGAGTACAAGATGTGAATCATCGAACTAGATAAGAGTTCCCTACAAAAGCGTGTTTGAAGATTTCCAGGATTATCAGGAGAAAGAAGGTAATTTTTCTGGGCTTTCACCATCCATTTTGTGTGCCTTGGTGATGTTGGGTTACTTGTTCTGTGCTCTGTAGCGTAACAATCAGATGTTAGATTAAGAATTGTCTATGAGTTTGATTCCATTGAATTTGGGATGAACATTTAGGTTACTGCTTAATTTGCCAAGTGATGTGAGCTGATCAAATTTATATTACTTTTAGTTGAATTGTTCGTGTTTGTAAATTGTAACTTAGCTGTATTGGTGTATTGTGATAAGAGAATTACTGAGGAGGAAGAGTTGAGTGAGGCATAAATTATGGGACAGATTTGTAATGGATGATGCATTTATTGTGCTTGTCAAGTAATTTTGTCTTCTTGTCCTAAATCAATTTATCTTCCAAATATGGTACCATTGTTACTTTAGTTTTTAACTTGCATATGTGTAGCATGTTTTAAATGTTGCTATTTCATTTGAATTAGGTTTTCAGATAACATGGCTGGAAGCTGGGATGGAAGCTATGACCCGGGTAGCCAGTCAGATGAGAGCTATAACTTTGATAGAATGCACATCGAGCCTATGTATGATGCCTTTGTATGTCCTTTGACAAAGCAAGTCATGCGCGATCCAGTTACCTTAGAAAATGGGCAAACTTTTGAAAGGAGCGCTATTGAGAAGTGGTTCAAGGAATGCAGGGAGAGTGGAAGGAAGCTGGTCTGCCCATTGACGCTGAAAGAGCTAAGAAGCACTGATCTGAACCCTAGTATAGCTTTGCGAAACACTATTGAAGAATGGACTGCTAGGAATGAAGCTGCCCAGCTTGATATGGCTCGCAGGTCGTTCAATCTGGGCAGTGCAGAACAGGATACTCTGAAGTCTTTGAAGTATGTCCAACATATCTGTCAAAAAAGTCGATCAAATAAGCATACTGTGCGCAATGCGGGGATGATACCTATGATTATTGACCTGTTGAAGAGCAGCAGTCGTAGGGTGCGATGTAACGCTTTGGAAACTCTTAGAATCGTGGTGGAGGAAGATGATGACAACAAGGTAGTCCCATTCTCACTAATTCTCTGTACTTAATTCTTTGATAGACAGAAGGAGTGTAAGCAGTTGGTTCCTCTTCTTGATGGTTCTTATTTGACTTCAGGAAATAATGGCTCAAGGAGACACTGTACGCACAATAGTTAAATTCTTGAATCATGAACAATCCAAAGAGAGGGAAGAAGCTGTCTCTTTGCTGTATGAGCTGTCTAAATCTGAAGCTTTGTGTGAAAAGATTGGCTCAGTTAATGGAGCAATCTTAATATTGGTTGGAATGACAAGCAGCAAGTCAGAAAATATTTTGACTGTTGAGAAGGCTGATAAAACATTGGAGAACTTGGAGAAGTATGAGAATAATGTGCTGCAGATGGCTGCAAACGGTAGACTGCAGCCTCTTCTGACACAAATCCTTGAAGGTAACTGCACTCTTTTTTTAATACTATTGCCTTTTCTTTTCTTTTTTTCTTATTCAATGCTATTTTTGTTGTACTTTGGCTATTTTATGATTACATAAGTCTGGAAACTGTCTTCTGTCATGCTTGGTTGGTTTCAAAGTTACAGCTTTCCATTCTGTAGGTTTCGAGTATTACTCTAATTCTATCATTGATTAACCATAGGAAGAAAAAAACATGAATTGATATTTTTTATTACTCCCTCCGTCCCAAAATGAGTGTCTTGTTTCCATTTTTTGCAAAAATTAAGAATTACAAGATAATTTAGTGCGTTTCCAATATAACACTCACTTTCTCCACCTACACCCCATGTGCAGATTTGCCCATGTGCAGATTTGCCCATGTGCATAAGTGATAAGGGTAATATGGGAAAAACAATAACATAATAACCTAAAAATAGAAACAAGACATTCATTTTGGGACCAAAAATTTAGACAAACAAGACACTCATTTTGGGACGGAGAGAGTATTATCTTTGTGGTATCATTTGATAATCATTGGATTTATGAAATTTGAGAATCTGTAATGACCACTCATTTAAGTGTTGGATTCTTCTTCATTATTTGTGACCAAATGCTTGCTAGACACACAAGTATGCACTTTATTTTCAGTGTGCTTTATCCCCTCTTCTCCATCTTGTCAATGTGTCTTTCTCACCCCCGGACATTATAATTTTGAGCCTACTAAATTGGTTTTACTTGATACTTGTACCTGGATATTTATTTTTATGTTCTGTCCCTTACTGTTCTCATCTATGTACTTCTATTAAACTTTGTGCCTGCATTGTAATTCTTACAGGGCCACCAGGTACTAAAGTGTCCATGGCCGCTTACCTCGGTGATCTTACCTTGAACAATGATTTGAAAGTGCATGTCGCTAGAACTGCTGGTTCATCCTTGATTAATATCATGAGAAGTAATAACATGAAATCTAGAGAAGCTGCTTTAAAAGCTTTGAACCAAATCTCTTCTTTCGAGGCAAGTTCTAAGGTCTTGATAGAGGCAGGAATACTTCCCCCTCTTGTTAAGGACCTCTTCACTGTTGGCACCAACCAGCTTCCTATGCGGTTAAAAGAAGTCTCCGCAACAATTCTTGCCAATGTTGTGAGCTCAGGATATGACTTCGATTCCATCCCACTTGGACCTGATCACCAGACGCTGGTCTCAGAGGACATTGTCCATAACCTACTCCATCTAATTAGTAACACTGGTCCAGCAATTGAATGCAAGCTTCTTCAGGTCCTTGTAGGACTTACAAGTTCTCCCACTACTGTTCTGAATGTTGTTGCTGCTATCAAAAGCTCTGGTGCTACTATCAGTTTGGTTCAGTTTATTGAGGCTCCACAGCAAGACTTACGTGCAGCATCCATTAAACTTCTTCAGAACCTCTCCCCATACATGGGTCAGGAGCTGGCCGATGCCTTACGTGGCACAGTTGGCCAGCTTGGCAGCCTGATCAAAATCATAACAGAAAATATAGGAATTACTGAAGAACAGGCTGCAGCTGTTGGCCTCTTAGCTGAGCTTCCGGAGAGGGATTTAGGCCTCACACGACAAATGTTGGATGATAGAGCTTTCCAGCTGATCATTTCTAGAGTGATTAGAATCCAACAGGGGGAGAATAGGAGCATTCGCTTCATGACACCGTATCTGGAAGGGCTAGTACGAGTTCTTGCAAGGGTTACATTTGTTTTGCCGGATGAGCCTGATGCTGTTGCACTATGTCGTGAGCACAATTTTACCGCACTCTTCATTGACCTGCTACAATCAAATGGATTGGACAATATACAGATGTACTCCGCTGTGGCTTTAGAGAATCTCTCCCAAGAATCCAAAAATTTGACGAAGTTACCTGAGTTTCCAGCGCCTGGGTTTTGTGCATCAATCTTCCCATGCTTAACCAAACCACCTGTGATAACTGGATTGTGCCGGCTCCATCGTGGAAATTGTTCGTTGAAGGACTCTTTTTGCATAGTGGAAGGGCATGCTGTGGAGAGGTTGGTGGCTCTTTTAGATCATACAAATGAGAATGTGGTCGAGGCAGCGCTTGCAGCATTATCTACATTGTTGGAGGATGGAGTTGATACTGAACAAGGGGTGAATGTGTTGTTTGAGGCAGAGGGAATCAAGCCCATACTCGATGTGTTGCTCGAGAAGCGAACTGAGAATCTGCGAAGGAGGGCAGTTTGGGCAGTCGAGAGACTTTTACGAACAGATGAGATAACGAATGAAGTTTCAGGGGATCAGAATGTGAGTGCAGCGCTTGTTGATGCATTCCAGCACGGTGACTATCGAACCCGGCAAATAGCTGAGCGTGCTCTCAAGCACATTGATAAGATACCGAACTTCTCTGGTTTCTTTCCAAACAACGGATAAGCCTTCGAGTTTGTTTTATCAAATTTATAAGACCAAGGGCGGTTTTGAGGATTCGCTTCAGCTTCATTATATATATGTTGGTATGGCCATGGTTTGCAAAGCATCATAAGGTGCAACTTGATATTGTTATGTATAGATTTTACATTTTTGGTTATTTCAAAAGAACTCTTTATCACACGTTGGAAACTAATGAACTTTTGTTTTCTTTTGGACAACCTTATTTGCTATTTAGGCTTGTTGAGTTAGAATCTGTAAAATCAAAAGAATTTTCTCCAAATTCATACATGATACCCAAAAAAGGAAACTCGATGAAGGAACAAAATTTTAATACACTCAAATACACATTTTAAACATTGGTACATTATCTATAAAATTAACCATTCAAGCATGATTGAAATAAAGAAGTCTCTTTCAAGTTAACAAAAATGGTTGCTGGTTTCAGCAATCCCTAAAACCATTTCACATTCAGGGACTTCGTGACTATCAACCATCTGCATTTCGCCGGCTTTTCTTCTTTAGTTTCTCTTGCATTCTGTATCTATCCCGTCTTTCTTCCCTCTGGCGCTTCTTTGATACCAGCTCCTCTTTGGCTTTCTCCTTCTCGACTACTTTCTTTTTCTCCACTTCTTTAAGCTTCCGCTTCTTCATCTGCATAAATCAAACAACATTAATCAGGAGATTTCCTTTGTTTACAGGGAGGTTTTGATTGAAAACCCTCTAAAACATTAAGAGCTAAGAATTTTTAAGAAAAAAAGTGATTGTGTGTGTGTGTGTGTGTGTGGTGGGGGCGCTAATACAAGAGTATCAAACTATCCAAAGCACCACACAACTCCAGAAGCCATGAAATGTGGTCTTACATGGCAATCAACATCGAGATTGTTTATTTGACACAAAATCACAGATCTGTCTATACACCTGACAGAGCATGCAAAATTTATTCCTGTGCTAGTTGCAAAGAACCCAAATTCAAGTGTGAAACAAACATTAACACACCCATAATAACCAATTACATCATTCATATTTCTCATTTGCTTCCAAAACATGCCTCAGAACATTCTGAGAGTATGTATCACATAATCTATCACAGGATACCAAAGATACCATCGAACATAATGTGAGGAGCTAGCATGCACACAATGTTGAAACACTTTTATGACAAAGATACCATCGTATAATGTGAGGAGCTAGCACGCACACAATCTTAAACACTGTTGTGCCGCCCAATAACCGTGTGATACTGAGCGGGTTTATACGGCTATCACCAACTACTAACCCTTTTTATAACACACATTTCAAAAGGAAAACAGCAAAATATTAACAAAACTAAGAAAAATAGAATAGTTGCATAACAAAAACGCTCCTGGACAGAAATGGTGGTAATTTTGTTCAAGTCAAATAAATAAAATATAACTTGATGGCTAGAAACATTGTAGCAAAGGATAAATTAGAGTAGCGTACCTTTTCATTTCTAATCAATTGAAGGTGTTGAACAAGTTTATGAACTTGTTTCTCATGAGGTTCCATGACAACAGCTCTTTTATTCTCAAGGAGTGGCCGTTTCCGGCTACGTATGTCCTTGGGCTTTGATGCAAATGGTAGAGCAGCCTGTAACGACTTGGGAATCACCAATGGGTTGAACTTCCGCTTTTTTCTTTCAATTGGCTGTTAATAGAAAAACGATTAACTAATTATTATTACATGATATTAAAAAGAAAAAAACAAACAAACTACAGTTTGTGGAGGGCAGAGGGAGAAAGGGAAATAATCTAGCTAACGTAGACCCGTAGGATAATACCTTGTAGAGCGAGTCCTTGTTCACAGGAATTGGAAGATTCTGTTCTCTCCTCAACTCAGCAACAGTTTTCATCCCTTGCCAGGTCCGTTCACGAGGTTGCAAAGCTGTTGTCAACAGGTTATAAAAGCTCGGCACTTCAACTTGGGTCCAAGCGCGCAAGAAGACAATGTCACTCATAAGAATTCGATCTTCAAAGGTGCATCTGGCAATTCCTTCTCTAGGCTGTCCTCCCTTCCTTTTTGGTTCATTACCAATCTCTTCTTTTGCAGCCTGATAAATTTATAAACAATAAGAAATTAATCAAATCAGTCTTCCCTTACATAAGATAAACGTATTCCTTATTTTCATTTTCATTTTTATAGATCTATGCCCCCATAAAACTAATTCCATATATTAATGTACATGGTACACAAGAATGTTTTCCTTCTTTGAAAACAATAGTTCTGCTTGTGGTTGTGGACTGTTTTTTCTGTGCCTTTTGAGTATAAAACAGCAAATCAATATAATTTGTTAGCCAAGAAAAAATATGACAGATTACTCTAAAATGAACAAATAAGAATAGAAAATACAAAAATAAAATTCTGAAAGAAATTAAAATACCTTCTTCACTTGGCCCCGGATTCCACTGACAGTTTTAATAGCCGCACCTTCAAAGCGAGCTACTTCAAGATCTGAAGTAAACATATCTTTGATAAGAGCTGTTTTCTTGAAGATCTTGCACGGATGCCCAACCAGCTTGATTTTCTTTACTATACGTGCCGCATGGTTGAACTCGAGTACAACTGCAGTTGCCGTGATCCTAAATTTTGCCTGGAAAGAGAAAGATGCTCAAAAACAAAGAACAGACTAGTGGGGCAAAAAACAGGGAAAAGAGAACAAATGCAGTGTCACATCTCCCTATGTGCTTCAAGTTCACGAAAGATAACATCTCTTAACTATGTTCATTGTTCAACACTTCTGTATGCCAAGGAGAGAAATTATAGGCCCTGTTTAGTTGTGGAAAACTGTTCTCAGTTTCATTTTCTAGTTTTATGCTTTCCCCTCATATATAAGAAATCTTGGAAAACTTGTTCATTTGTTTGCTATTTAGAAAAATGCACAAGTAAACACAGTTTTCAGTTTTTTTTGGAACATTTTCTTTCTGCAGGTAAACAGCCTCTAGTATCTCCCTGTGTGCTTGAATTTCACACAAACAAACACCAAAACCAGTTAAAGTATCAGCCTCTTAGTAATTTCTATTCACTTTTTTGGATTCAATCACGTGGCAAGGATTATTAATTAGCTTAATTGATCTCAATTTGTATCTCCTATTAGAATTGGATATGGTACAATACTCTCTAATCATTTAAGCACATCCTTTACACACTATAAGTTGAACACTGTCAACATGAGCATAAAAAAAATTGATTTCACAATTCCAAATATCTGTGAACAATTTCAAGAAACATTAAAAAATGAAGGATATATCGGACCTGATTATTTGATAAATTCTGAACCGCAACCACTCCAGTGTTCGGAGGAGCAAGAGGGCCCCAGAACATGGCAAGGCAATGCATGTGTTCAGGGGTATACTTGAGCATGCGATGCCTTCCATTGCAATCTTCAATGGCGTAAACAGGTGTAGTTTGGTAACGCCTCCATCCAATAGAAACAATTATGGGATCCCTCGTCTTTAGTACTTTCTTGTGCCATCGGTGCCGTTTAAACCTTGCCTATACATGATGCATGTATAATTTTTTATATATATGAGGTTGGATATAAACACAACACTTTCAAGGTAATAAAACACGTGAATACGAAACTAAGAAGGCAAAATTTTAGATAAAACTTTCAAGTAAATGAGTACCACTACTATTGAATCAAATGAGTTTCTGTTGATTTACTTCATTTTAGTTATGATGTTATTCCATCAAGTTCCATTTTGATATAATAATAGTAAATCTATGTTTTTTTTTTGTTTTTGTTTACTACAGCTATTAGGAACGTGCTATCGGCACGTTCAACTCACTTGCCTCGCTAAATCCTAGATATGGGCAAGTTGGCATCGTTTCTTTGAATATCCTAGAATAATGATGCATCACACTCATCATAAATGGGTAATGGTCAAATAGTCTAAACTTGCATAAGACTTCACTACTTTATTCAAGATACTTAGAAGATAGTTATTCACAGCCAAACAGCTAAGGGAAAAAAGTCAATTAAAGAACTCTCACAAAACCATATTCAAGCATGAAATGATGAGAAACACCACGCACAAGCAGCCTCTGGTACACAGATGAGAAATGGCACCTATCAATATTAAAGTACATTTAAATAAGAATTAATGAAACAAACCTGCATGTATCCAACATTTTCCTCCCCAAGACCAATTCCTCCAACCAAAGTAGGATGGTGTGGGTCAAAATGTTCAACCATCTCAAAGGGAACATCATGAACCTCCAATCTCACATAAGTCCCTGTCCGGAATCCCTCTACTTCCAACCGAGTAGCCTCATCAAGATCGTTAAGCTCAGCTATATTAATTTGTTTTCGAAGTTCTATCTCTTCCCTCAACTGCAAGATCCAAGCAAGAGTTACAATATATCACATCATACTAGCAAAAATACTTCCGCAAAATAATTACAAGTAAAAAGAAGTTTACCTTGTCAACATAACCGACTTCATTGGCTTGGCCACGCTGAAACTTTGTCCCATCTGCTTCATCAATCTCCTCATCCTGAGATTCAGATCCTTCATACGTAGATCACAGTTAAGGTCACAAAAAAGGATCTTATATCACCCATTGGAAAGCAGATAAATCTAAAATAAAATCATACATTCCATCTACAGAATACTAATTAAACTTCCAATATGCAACAATGCTTCAACTTCATCAAACAACAATCCCTCCTCCCACCACCCAACCAAGAGAGAGAGAGAAAGAGAATTGACCCTTTTGTAAAGAAGTAAACAACATTATCATGATTATAAATAAAGGATATTGAGCATCGAATTTTGCACGAAGAGCAAGCTTTTTCCGCCTCCGCTCCTCAATTACTGATTCGTCTTCCTTGTGGAGATTATCATCCGCTTGATGGCCTTCATGCTTCTCTCCTGTTTCTAAATCTTCAAAATCACCATAGACAGTGTCATCATCTTCGTCATTAGTCTCACCATCTTCAGCATTAGCGTCTGAGAGTTTATTTCTGCTAGCAGCTTTTGACCAATCCCCAGTGACAAAACGATCACGAATACTTTCAATAAGTTCTTCCTCTTTCCAGTTTTTTATGTTTGAGATATTTGAAAATTTAGAACAGTCCTCGGAATTGACATTTTCAAAATCAGTTCCCTCTCTTAATTTCTACGATAAATGAAGCACAACATTGAGCACAAAATCAAGTTAGTCGTGATTATTCAGGCAAATTCATCTTACACAGGAAACAAGGACACTTTACAGTATAGGTCAAGCAACAACAATGGTGCAGTATGTACTAAGACAAACCTTTTTTCCTTCTCCTTTTGGCTTGAAGAAGTCATCTCCATCACTCTCCTCATCATCGCTACTAGCCTGTGCTGCATTAGTAATAGTTGCTGAGGAAGATGATGAGCTCCCATATACAAGTTGCATGAGGTTAACATTGCGTCTTGAGGTAGTCCTCTCCACCAAAGATTCTTTCCACTTAGAAACATTTCCCATATCATCCTCTATAACCCCAGACAATTCAAAAGAGCAAGAAAAAAACAAAAGGAAATCTTTAGAAGACTGCATAAGATAAATCTGGCCTGCCACAGTAAATAAGCAACAGGTGCCATAAACTCAACAAAATGATTGAAAATACAACTTGATCAGTTAAGCGAGAGAGAATCTACCGTCACTTTCATCACCATCTTCATCTGGTCCTGGACTGTCAGTATCGTAAGATGCCTGACTATCAGCATCATCCTCTTCGTCTCCATCTTCACCTTCCTCTTCATCATCTCCATCTGAATCCTGTCATGTATAAATTGTGGAGAAAATGAATATTCTAAAACGTAAGCACAGCTAAATATAGCAAACAGAATTTCAGAACTTTTCCCAATATAAGTATATATCACATACAGTTAAAATCCTTATTATATGCAAACAGGACAAAGCAACAAGAACAAGTGCTAAACCTTTTATGCTATGAATATACAAGTTCTAAAAAAATTCCGGCAACTAGTAGTTTCTAAAAGTATGCTAAATTAAACAACTCTTTGGAGAAAAATAAATAAATAAATAACAAATATTGTCCAGTAACAAACTAAGTCCATAAACACAATGTCAATTAGCATAAATTACCTCAAGAACATCATTCTCAATTTTATTTCCAAAGATAGCTTTTCTTCTCATCCTTCCATTATGTAATTCAACATGTTCCTTCAATTTATCATCATTAAGATGTTGCTGCTCTGAAGTGTCACCAGAACTTTTAATCATTTCATGTTCATGAACATCATCATCTGATGATGATTCTGAATCATCCAGATCCTCACCACCACTGTCTTCACCTGACTGTACAGCTTCACGAGTATCATTTGCATCACCTAGAGCTTTTGATGATGCATTACGTTGATGGCCGAAAAGGTTAATGAAGCTGTTATTTAACTTCTCATCAACCGAATATTTCATATTTTGAAGTGATTTCACCAAAACCTCGCCTACATCTTGGTCCTTCCCTATTAAAACAGAAAAATATTTTTTTAGAGAGAGCTAACGCATGGAGGAAGAAAAGATGGGTGATTCCTACAAGTCTTGTTCGCATAATTCACCATTATTGTTAAAGAAATAAAAGAAAATCAAAGGTGACATTTTTTTTTCCACTCCAATGAACGAAAGACAGATTTGAGAGTATCATTCCACTGAAAAGTCAAACAAATAGAGTCTGTAAAACAACGAACTGAAAATAACCTTTCTGAGTCCCTCCCTCATTTTCATCATCAGGTTTAGAAAATTGAACCAAATGGTCATTTATGTTTATGTAGACAGCATCCTTGTCATATAAGAGATCCCCAAGGCCAGACATAGGTGCATAAAATAGTTTCTCCTTATCACGAAGTCCCTTCTTTTTTGCAGCTGACGGTAAGGGGCATGGATCAGGTAATCCTGTAATACTGGCCAAACTGTAATCACCAACACCAGCAATATGCACCTGATTTACAAACAGTATTAGATCTCAACATTATGATTGTAGTAACAAATGTATGATCCTCACAAATACAACCAAGGATATGTTTCAAACAGCATTAGATCCCAACATTATGCTTATATCTGCTCCGAGCAAAAAGCCAGCCTCAGTGCAGAAGAGGTTAATGTCAGATGCCAAAACTAGTTTATTGTGGTGCGATGAATTGCAAAATAATATAAAATATTAAGTCATAACTGTATTTTACACGTAAGAACTAGCAGCAAAGCTATTTCTCTTCCCATGAGCCAAACCAAACTTTTCTGAATATAGATAAGAATCCTAATATGCAGTCATTATAAATATGAACATGAAGAAGTAGACAATATTCTGTGTCACGTGTAATTTAGTTGACTACTAGCCTAATCACTTCAGATGGTAGACCGATAAACATAACTCTAGAAGAACAATTATTTACAAAGTTCCAAATGTTTAAGAACATCACTCCTAAACTACTTTTGGAAATCTAGTTTCATACAAATACAGATCAGAAAGAAGTCATGCAATAACTATAAGGGATAATTACACATACCACCCCTCTTAGATAGCAATATTACACATACCACCCTTAAAGATCAT
>JAYMTH010001857.1:0-13772 GCA_036897465.1 Pelargonium australe | reverse complement strand
TGGTAGTCTGGAATTGTGGAAATTTTATTGTGTTTTTGTTGAAATTTTTTGAAGATTTGGATTTGGACTGTTGAAGATCATCATCAAGAGAGAAATTGGGGAGAGAGAATTGAAAAACATATTTTTATTTTTATTTTTAATTTTTAATTTTTCAGTTTTTAAGTTTAAATACTAAACTTAACCAGCTCAAAGTCCCAATTTTTTTATTGCCCTTTGCCACTGGTGAGATTCTTCTCCTCGACCTTCCATAACTCTCTATGATCTTGCTGTCTTGCATGTATGTATGTAATTTTAGGTGTTTTGATTACCGGTCTGTAGTGTTGGGTTGTCATGATTTTCAGAGTACTGAAATGGGTTTTTGTTTGAACTTCATGGTGTGAATTGGAAAGTGGTGTGTGATCTCATCTGGGTCTGTTCTGCTTTTGGCTCTTAATAATGTGTTTCTCTTACTTTATCTAAGCTTGTGTTAAAAATGTGATTTTGGGATTTGAGTTTTCAACACAAAGGTAGTACCTTTAGGTTATATTCAAGGGTCATCTTGGTTTTATGTAATTGCATGTACATTTGGTTGCATCTTGCATGTTAGGCTTGAAAGGAGGCAACTGTGCTTTTGATGGTTTGATTTGTTTAATGGGTTTTTTTTATTTGTTTAGCAATTGTCTGAGATGGGTTCTACACTTCTAATGGCTGACCTGCTTTCTTGTTTGTTTGAGGAATTTGAGGTTTTGCATTCATTCCTTGTTTGAGTGATGGCTAAATTTCCTTTTCACCTACCTGTGTCCCCTCTTTTTGTTGGGCTTGTTTTGTTAATTCTACTGTTTTTTTGTGTTTCCATGCCTGTTTTCAGAACAAGACAACAAATTTGTTCAAGTATTAGAACATGTGTTTTCAGATATTGGCTTACTGTTTCCATGTTTTCCGAATTTTGAATTATCAGAAATCATCCATATGATTATTAATTTGTAGCCTGATCTCCAGTACACTGAGTGAAACAAATTCACATGTGGATTGGCTAGTCACCTAGCATCGTCCATGCAGTCTTTCTTCTTAGGTGTCATCCTACAAACCAACAACACTATTTGATCATAGCCTATGTTTTTATTGCTGCCAATACTGGTCCTGGGTTTGTTTTTAGCCATCCATGTGCAAAGGAATAAGTTTTGGGTCGAGTAGTCACTTGATTGCATTCTGTCACTTCATAATCGCTTACTTGCTTACTTATATGGACTCCGCATTCTCTAGTGGGTCACTTAAATTGTGACGGGGTAGGCTAGTCATTGCACATTTACTGGCTGTTGCGAACCACCTAGGTATGCATCCAGTAGCCGGAAACAATCCTAGTTTAGGTTGCTGCTGAGATGAGGCGAGCAATGTTTAGAATTCTATTGTATACAAATATGGGAATTTCTCCATCGATCATTGAACTCTAATACTTTCCTCGTCATATATTTTGTTTTCTATGTGTAGCAATACAATGCAGACAGTAGAAACATATGTTCTCCTCAAAGTTATCTATAGTATTTTCGTCTTTCTTCCTCCACGAGCATCCAATTTTTTTTGTGCCAAATGTTTCATTCGCCGAATACTTCTCACTTGCAGTATACAGATTAGATGCTTCACTGTACCTTTTCGTTTTCCTAGATCTGCACAAAGATAAGCGCAGAGTTTATGTTAACTTCGCAGCTGTACCTACTTTGAGACAATTATCAAACTTCCCAAATCTATTGTTTGATTTATCTCCTTCCAATTAATAGCTAGTTTACCTTTTTCTTTGAGATATTGTGTTACTAGTTGTTACAAGGTCATTGTTAAGTAATCTATAGATTCCCGGTGATCATTAATTGGTTCTCACATGGAAACAGCTGAAATAGAGCGGATACTGTACTATAAATTTGTTCTCAGGAAGGCTGATAATTTCTTCATAATGAATGTGCCTTCACTTCTCCAGTTCTTTGAATGCACTCTCCTTACCCAAGGATACAACTCCGTTAACTACCCTCAGTTTCTTAGGTGTCATTCGTGTTCAAAAATCAGTATGAGATAATTGAAAACATTGTGTTTCATAACAACCCAGAAACAGTTTTCACTCAGCCTGAGAATATTCTGAAGTTTAAGAAGCTAACTGGGCTGCTGGTTTTGCTTTTAGGCTGCATAGTATAGTTTGAAACTGAATCTAATGGAGTGTTGCCTTTGCTCAGGTTGAAACCCGGTTTCCAGAAAACATGATGTGTAGATGACATCATGGGCTTTGAGGATTCGCAGCCAAATCCCCGTGCATTGACACCTGTCAGTAACCTTCCATATAACGGTTCACCTCTGATGTATGGTTATTTGAAATCCTCGCCAAATGAAGACGACGTTAATGGCGAGGAAAAAGTTGGACCTGCAATGATCTTTCTTCCTTCCCATCCGACAAAGAGCGAATGGTCTGAAATAGTTGCTGCCACCAAAAGTGGGTTTGCATTGACAGGAACTGCTGTGATGGGGCATGTCGGACCAGTGATAGGAGTTATGGACATTGGAGAATGTGACGACGCCTATCTGTTCCGCGTGTCTCTTCCAGGAGTGAAGAGAGATGAGAGTAAGTTTCACATCGCATTGTACTTCGCTAATTGTTGATCTCATTTGCAATTTCTCTTTTTAAGTTTGAGACTTCCTCGTATTGATATAACTACTGGTCATGATGGTCACAGGGGAATTTAGTTGTGAAGTTGAAAATGATGGCAAAGTTCTGATACGAGGAGTTACAACGACTGGCGAGAAAACAGTGTACAGGTATTCCCAAGTGTTTGAGATGCAGTCGCAGAACCTTTGTCCACCCGGGCACTTCTCCATCTCGTTTCAGCTACCTGGTCCGGTGGATCCACAGCAATTTTCTGGTAGTTTTGGTACAGATGGTGTTCTGGAGGGAATGGTGATGAAAGGGAGGCATGGACAGTAGACCTGATCACTGCACATTTAGCCGCAAAATTGTCCAGATGAGTTTAGAATCTGTTTTTGCTTTGGTTTGATATCCAACTTCCATGTATGGTCTGACCTATTTCTGTTTTTCTTCTTTTCCAACTTTTCATTACCTACATATACAATGTTTGAAAATGACAATTTTATGATGGCATGTATGTATGCTTTGTGTAATTGTGTTGATGATGTTCATGATTCTTGCTGAAAAATGCATTGCTTCCAAATAGTTAGTGTTTTTACTTTCACAAATTGAGAATGGGAGACCTTTATTGCTGGTGTGACTCATAAGGGCCCAATTGTCACGGACCGGGTTGGAGAACCGACCCTATGTCAGTGCCCCAAACGCCTGCATCTAGAGAGAGAGGTCAACCTTATTCACGGGCATTAAGAACAGTACACACATATTCCAACACTAATCAGCATTTGAATCACATGTATAGGAGTTATTTCAAACGGCAAAAACAATCCATGATTATTACACGTGTAGAGCCGGAATTCACTTAAAACATATATATCATGTCTTATGCTCGTGTTCGTGTCACAAATAGCCAGCACTACAACTAGGGCAAGATTTCAAGAGAGAAAAAGGAAAGAGGACAAACAAACATAATGAGAAGAGGAAGGAAATAGTTAGGTTTTTCTTCTAATCAATAGTACAAGACAGAAGCATCACTATCATGTAAACTTTATATTTATACATCTTACTAGAAATCAGAAAATGAACATCAAAGAAAGATAAAAACACGGATTGGTGAAGATTAACTACTATTTTCAAGCATGTCCCTTGTACAAATCTGCTTGTCTTAACATCTTGACAGCAAAAGTCATCTCCTCCAATTCTGTTGACAGTCAGACGATTTCCTCCTTTTTCTTTAACTTCTGCAATCCAAAATAGAATATCAGCAAAAGAAGCCATAAAACCAAGTACGATATCGTGAAAGACATGACATTCAACAACTATCTTTCAGATCCAAGAATTTGGGAGGCCAAGAGAAAGAGGACTAGTTGTTCATCACATCACAAGATAAAGAATAAAAGTTCCACATGAATTATTTTCCAAGAGTACCTATTCCAATCCTATAGTAAGATTTATACTGCAAACTTAATCAGTAATATATTAAACATGATCAAAATTAGTATCGTAGATGATGACAACAAGGTACCCAACAAAGATCAGGTTGAGAACCATAAAACCTGGCTATCTACAGTTCAAAACCAACTTCATCAAATCTATACCACGACGGAAGTGTGTGTGTGTAACTGGGTGTGTGTGTGTGTGTGTGTGTGTGTGTGTGTGTGTGAGAGAGAGAGAGAGAGAGAGACGATAACCAATGCACTAGCAAGTATATACCTAATACCATACTGCTCTATAATTATATATTCAAATGAAAAACTGCATAGGACATTAAAAAGAAGCTCGAGTTTTTTCTCCACTTACAAGTTGCAGCCACTAATGATCGGTGGACGAGCGCTGCTGTTGCTCAGGTGCCTGTGGCCACATCTGTTGAGCCATGTAAGGGTGAGACTGTTGGCCATACATAGCTGGGTCCATCACAGGCTTACCCATGATCATCCCAGGAGTTCCCATCTGAGGTGAATGTTGAGCAGGCATGTAGATGTAAGGGAGAGAATCAGCAGGAGCCCCAACTGGCATCGTCCCCCTTGGAAGCGATGCAAGTACTTCATCTTTAAGATCCTCCCTTGGAACAATGTCAACCAAAAAGTCAAAGATATCAGTCCTTGTGATCGCAGCTGCAATGTCATTCTTCTGAAGTGTCCTCCTTTTGTTTTCCTCCGTGTGATTCCAAGACCGTAATGTTAACTCCAAGATGAACATTTCACATGCCCTGGCAAATATTACGGGTGCCTCAGCTGATATCATCCTAACATCCTCATCAGCCTTCATGATCTTCTTGATCCTTGCCAATGGGAGACTATGGTTCTTGAAATCAGAAACCTTCTCAATTTCTTGGAACTGATTTGCCCAAAATGATTGGAGTTGTTGCTGTAGTTGCTGTTGCTGCTGCTGATGGATGTGCTGATAGGCAAGTTGGTGCTGCCCAAGCTGTGTTCCTGCTGGCTGACTTGTAGACTGCATGGCCCCAACAGAGGGAATGACCGAACCTGGATTCTGTCCACCGGCCATTTGATTATGTTGATATGGATTCGACCCATATGCCAACTGGCCAGCATTACCCATATTTGGGGGGTGTCCATGACCTTGCTGATCCATTCTGATAGAAAAAAAGTAAGAACTTGATATTTTTGCTTGTAATGCCAACAAGATAAGAAGTTTAGAAGAATGCAAATATGAATTACGGCAAATATTTTATGACAAACCGCTGAAATGAATACAGAAACTGAAAACTTTTTGACAAAATCCGAAAACCCAAGCAATGACATTTTATATAAGCTACATTCTCAACTACTATCACAAAACAAGAACATAAAGCACATGAGATCCTACTCTCATGTAAAATTAATTAGTCAAAATCACCGCAGGAGCAATAGTGGAAGTCCCTTTCGTAGATACTTCATGTACATTTGCATCAAATCAGAATGAAGATGAGAAAAAATAAACTGTGCTAACAAAAGAAACTGTGAATAACATGACAAAACACAGTATAAATGCCATTAACTTGCATTGTCCACTGCTCCTCTATCATCTTCAAACTCAAAAACCAGTCTGATATTCTTTTCCCATGGCCTACATAACAGGAAAATAAAAAACTATACAAGTAGACACTGCCATCCAAAAATAGAAACCACTCCAAAAATACTAGCTGGGATTTACCTACCATCCTCCAAGCCACCAGAACTGTTCAGACTCTTAATTTATTACACCTAAAAATTACTACTACTGATAACATTCTAATAACATACACAAGTAACAAAAGGATTAGCATTTACTCCACATCAAAAAGAGAAAGCTTTCAAGTTCTAATGCTTGTCAGTCAATGCACCAGCAGACACGAGGGCATAGTTCTCATCAAATTGGGTGCAAAGTAGTTAAAAGCTTTCCGGATTAAAGTCTAGAACACTCATGAAACACCCATAATCAAACTAAGGCCGGCCAAAACAGGAGATGGTTCAATTGTAGGCAAAATGAACTCATCCTATTGACATTCCTTTCACATCCCACCAAGATACAAACAAAGGAAGAAAAAAGAAAACACAACATGAACAACAAAACTCAAAGTCTGAGAAATTAAACAGCACCCAAAAAGCAGAAGAAAAGCAAAAAAGAAACCCAATATAACATTTGAACTCATAACTGAACAAAGACAACAACCTTAGCTAATACCAGAAAATTATCCATTACCCAGAAACACAGAACCAACAAATTACGAAAAACAAACTTACCCATAAAAATTCTGAGGTACCCAAATAACAAAGATCACTGAAACCGCGTCCCCATAAACACCAGATCATGTTAAACAAAAATCACAATTCCAGAGACAGAGACATGAAGATCACTTCAATTACATCAAACAAACCTAATCAAACCCACCATATGCATACATGTGTGCATGTATGGAGAAAGAGACAAGATGATACCTACCTCGTTGTTGTTGCTGTTGTTGTGACTGGTCTGTGCTGTTCCTTGAAGAATAAAAATTGAAGCTTTAACCTGAAAAAAGCAAAATCATAATTAGACGCTGTGTTATCTCCGAGAATCCTTTTTAGGGTTTTGTAGGAGATGGTGATTAATGATTGGGTTCCTGAGATCAAACCTTAAAACGACCTAACACCAAAGAGATAGTAACAAAAATTACAGAAAGAGAAGAGAGAGCTTTGTGTTGTTGGGTTCGATTCTGACTCACAGAGACAATATATAATGTCAGATACTTCTTTTCTGATGACGACTTTACCCTTTTTGGGGAAAATTACTTTTTTAGTCAAATACAACTTTTAAAAATAAATAAATAATCATTATTTAAAATATACTAGTAGTTTATAAATTCAGTAATGTTTTATGTTTTTATTTTTATAAGCAACGGGGCAACATGTTTGTAAAGACGAGCGTTTCTCACCCCTAAAGGAGGCGTTGTCTGCAAACGCAAACCTGAGACAATTAGTTTTACTCTTAACCTCATAAATATCATCTCATACCATACCGTTGGTAAGGAGGTTGAAACCTGAGACCTCAGGGAATCCAAAGCGCATCAACCGCACATTTATGTCATTTGACCATACTTTAGTTGAGTGGAGATCGAACTAGAAAATTATTCTTACTCACACAGCTTCAACACACCAACTGCGTCACACCATGTGGGTCATTATTTGTTTTTTATTATAAAGAATATCTACACCTAATGCATTATACTTTAGTTGTGATTTTATTATTATTATTATTATCTTCTCATATAATGCGCTAATGTCAATATCAATGTGAATTAAATGCACTTCAACAAATGCTCTCCTTTTCTTTTCTAGTTAGGTGATCCTTAGATTTTTTCCAAAACAATAAGGTTTATAATTACGGTTTTGTCCAAAATCTAGAGTTAGACCATTCAAATTTCGGGTCGTGGTTAGATCATATTTTTTTGGATGGCAAGTTTCCAATCAAATTTTGAGTTTACTTTTGTTGAATTTATGAATGTGTAATTTCGCGTAAAATTGTTTGGCTACTCGGGTTTATTTTATTCAACCCGGTTTCATAAAAAATGTGGAACAAATTTTGAGTATTTGCGAATTTAAATCCAAACTACGAGCTCGGCCACATCTCATTCGAAATTTTTGTGGGTTGCAAAATTCATAATAGATTCTGAGCTCTATGTGTAAAAACTGCAGAACGAAAATGTTATATTTTGGTCCCAAATTATTCTTTTATCAGTTGCGCTACACAATGTAGTAAATTCTCTCAATTTAACCCAAAACTCCACTCCACTCAACTCAATGAGAGTTGAACCCACAATCTCCAACATGTCAAGTAAATATCAAATTGTTTATTTAAACTTGTCTAGTCGACCGTGTAATATAAAACCCAATAATTAAAATGTATTATCTACGTCATGTTGTGTCAATTTGCCCATGAACAAGTAATATTCATGACATATAACATAACATATTTGACAATCGTGTCAAGTTTGAATTGACTTGTTTAATAAAATATTGAATTTTGATATACATGCAAAAGATATCTTTGTAAAAAAATTAATATAAGGTTTTTATTTTTCTCTCTTTGGAACATCAAACCTAGATTGAAGTAAAATTAGGGTTACCCATTTGGGGAAAAAAAGAGGTAAATTTAGAGGCAATAATGATTATGTGAGCAAGTAGACAATAGAGTCTGTGAATTCTGTGATGTCACCAAGTGAAAGGAAGAGCTCAACCAACCAGCTTTCAATGGACCAAGTGGTCCTGCTCTCTGTCTCCTTCACTGCCTTGCTTCAGTGCTTCACTCACCAAACACACACACACATATATATGTATAGGTGTAAATATATATGTCCCTTTCCAAATTCTACAAATGCATGTATTTCAAGTCATTCCCCAAATCCTAGCAATGTGAGGACAAGTGTTAAATATGGCTTCTGTTTCCATGGATTTGCTACTTTTGCATCTACATTGCCAACATCCAATACTATACTAAACATCATGCATGTGTTTGTGGTGCTAACAACACACGTGAGGGTATAATTGTAAATTAATCATAACAACGCGTCAAACATATAGACTCTATCATGCATAATGTACTAAGAATGTACTAAGTCGTGTAAATGTCAACACTATTCTACTAAATGTGTCGTGTTCATTTTGGGTTGTGCAACACATAATCAATCTTCAACACGAGACAAACACAACACACACGAAATGTCGGCTCTAACTTTCGTGCATTTATCAGCGTGAGAACTAACATGTATTGAGACAATATATAGAAGAATTCACATGGAAACGTACATGAAATCGAAGTTTCATCTGTAAAATACTAAAATTTCTTTCCATTTTCTTGTAATGATGAACATCAACTGTCAACAAGTAGAAAAGCTCTCTCAATCAATTATAGCAGAGAGCCAAAAGAATACAGCTTAAAGAAGAAGGCACGGAAAGAACAAAGATATTGAACCTAGCAGAGATCCTACCTATCTCTAATTGCATATCAGAAACCTCCATATTCTTGCAGTCTTGTTCAGTAAAGTACAGCTCCACCTTAGCAAATCATAAGCAACCTAAAATCCAAAATAATATGTAGTACTTACAGCTGCATAATACAACAAAGGGCCGGCCGACATTCGGGCACGAGGCTGATCATCACCCTGAAAACTTGGCAATGATTAAGCTAACCGCCATAAAAACGATGTAAAGGCCAACCAGGCAGAATCCCCAGAACCTTGGAACGCGGAATCTGTTCCAAGTTATAACTAGAAGAGAGCCCATCAGGCTTAGAAACAAGAATACAAATGCCATCACAATACCAATGTGGAAATGAAGTTCGTAAGCTTTCGGATACATATTGGTTGTTTGTATTACCAGTGCTGTTCCAAGCCCAACGAGCATGTTAAACATCGGCCCAGCAAAGCACCCTGCCATGGCCATTGCAGGATGGCCTGCTTTGGCAACTGCTACATCAGCAACAAGGTCTCCGACTGAGTTGCCCCATGCAAGAACTGTGAGTCCGAGGAGTGACGAAGGCAATTCCAGAAGGACCCCGAGTGCTGCTAGGCAGTTAAGTAATTCCCCGGCAGCAGTTGATATCCAGAACACACTCATTACAAATGCTAAGAGCACGACAGGCATTTGCTCAGTTTTGGGGGGTTCTTTTTCCATTATATAATGAAGAAGTGCAAGTGAAGAGCTCGCGAAGAGCACTACAAGCCATAAAGGGAAAGGAACGTGTGGAACAAGGAAAACAATAGGATGACTAAATGGAACAAACGAGTTGCAAGCATACAGAAGAGCCAGCGGGCAAACGGCAATATTGGCAGATGAGTACAGCCTACTCCATTCAGAAGGTACAGTTTGTGGGATTGTGAGCTTTAAAAGAAATGAGACAGGGAGCTCCCATGCTCTGCAGATCTGTACAAACCACATAACACATAAGAATTAGAGTAATCCTCGCTATCAGAAAAAAAGCGACTGAGCACATAAACTGAGCTTAATACATCCGGTAAGAGGAATACTAAAAAATTTAATGTCATTTTCAGGCCAAATTGCATCTAATAAGTTCTTAAACTGCAATCATCAATTTCTTTATTGTCCGTATGGATTGTTAGATTTGATTTAGAATCTGTATCTTAGCCAAATCCAATGTTCAGAAGCACAAAGAATTTGGATTTGGCTCAGATCCAATAGAATTAAAAACCAGCGTACAACATGGGATTTGAAAGTACAACTCTAACCTTGTCATTTGAAATTCTATGGATAACCAATCATATTTGTATTTGAAATGCAAAATTTCAAATAAAATCCAAGAATTCAAATGCAACCCTAACTTAAAATATTTCATAATTAATATCATGTTCTTTCTGCTCTTGCATGCTGCTACTTGGATTCAGTGCTAATGAAAATACCCAAAAAAAATTGGCCATAAAGTATAAATTTTAACCCATTGTCCCTAGTACATAACGACTAAGAGTACCCTCACTTTGTAGGGGAACCGCCATACATCTTATCCATTGAATCAACATTCCAGCAGAGTCAGACATCTTGATTCAGTTGATCTCTAGTTGAAACTCCCCAAACATCTTTTCCTATATCATTCTCAGTCAAACAATCCAAAACCTCTTTTCCATCTTGAATGCCAAGAAACTTAATAATCTGAAAAAATTGACAACTCTGTGATGTGCCAAATTACTTCACTATATTGGGAAAAATTTCAGATCTTTTGCATCAAGAAATTTGTATGCTTTGGAAAAAGGCATCATCACTCAAAATGCTCTTCCTGCCCCATATTGAATGTCCGTTTTGTTTTCGCTTGTCCTAAAACATATGGGTATTAGCATGTCCAAATATTAGCCCTTGAATTCAACTTCCCACATAACACTCATATAACTTTTTAGTTTACAGGACACACTG
This sequence comes from Pelargonium australe, assembly GCA_036897465.1. Lineage (NCBI taxonomy): Eukaryota > Viridiplantae > Streptophyta > Magnoliopsida > Geraniales > Geraniaceae > Pelargonium > Pelargonium australe. The sequence goes on along the minus strand of JAYMTH010001857.1, from coordinate 2,792 downwards.
CGGATTGAAAAGGGAAATTTCAAATAATACCTCAAATAATTGAAATGTCATTGCACTATATTATTTTTTCTAGAAAGATTTCCGAACTAGGATACTAGTGTATGGGACAGGGAGTATAACCCTTTGTTCCTAACTGCATTAGGATCATTTGCAGAAACTGTACACTCAAATGGATCCTATAAATTTTCCATTCCATTCATCCAAGTCAGCAGTTTTGCGTGTATCTAAATTTCAACCAACACAGACACATTACAATCTATTGGTAAACTTCATTAGTATAGGATGGTAAGATATAAAAAGGTAACTTTGCCACAACTTATCAAGACGCCAAGTGACAAGCAGGTCATCTCAGTTATCATCTACACCAATATAATAAGTTCATTTCAATAATATCCCACTTGGATTCATGCACCTAATTGAACTATAAATAAGAATTGATAAACTATAAGAAAAAATATTCAACCTTTTGTGCATTGTTCCATCTAACTTACTATGGTGACCAACCAATTCTGGGCAGCCACTTTCATTTCATCCTCTCCAGAAAATTCAGTGCAATAATAATATATTCATAGCCTACCAAGTACCATAAAGACATAAGAAACCAATATAGACAAAGGTGTCTAATCTACAATATATAGGTTGAAATGAAAGCTGCGATTGGGAGCTTCCTCATACTTGCCACAAGAAAATGGAATTGTCTCGGTACAATATTGTTCTACTAAGTGTAATTCAATAAAAATAAATTAAGAATTAACTGACGCAAAAGAAGATTGATAGACTGCATGGGCTAGTGCCGAGTTTCAACTTGTACTACAACCATACTTTCTACAAGTGCGTTACTATCCGTCTTACCCCTCTTACTACAGAGAAATTACCAGCAACCTATGATTCACGGACACTCTCATCTTCTCAACGTACCCGTGTCCGATACATATCCGACACTCGGATACATGTCTCATTGTCTCTCAATCTTTTAATAATTTTTTAAGTGGACATGTGTCTGAAACCTTACGTATCCCCCATATATTTTCTAGAAATGAATTGATTGAATGTGTCCAACACTCTAAAACACATTGACAAGAATGACTTTATGTAACTTATAGCACAAATATAGCAAATATAAATTATCATTTATTATTATTGAACGTCATTAGCATATTGTGTCTGGTCTTAGAAAAAAAAATTGTGACCTCATATTCGTGTCATATCCCTTATCTCACACCCGTGTCTATGCGACATAGCCAGTAACCATAAGAAACAAAGAGGGGTTCTGTAGCAACTTTTCCACTTAACGCAATCATCATATATGGAAAAACAAGGTACTGAGAAATTCAGCACCTAGATTCAGGCGAACGCTAAGTAACTTTTCGACCAGTCTTCACATCAAGTCTTTGTTACAGTGTATTACCATTTAAACAACAGAAAAGTTACTCCCTCAATATCATTTAGCTAATACATTCCTAAAGTTCATCTTTAATCAGTTAGCAACTACAAAAGATTTTAAGTATCTCATCACCAACCAATCCAACAATGTTCAGATCTATCTCCTAAGTCCTAAAAGGCTAAAACTACATTACACAACTTAAAAATAAAATAAAAAAAGATATGTATCACCAAATGTATACAAAACATACCTTTCCCAGAGCTCCACAGCACCCAGAACCCGACTTCCCATCCTCCACATTCTTCACGACTTCACCGATCTCGCAATCAGGAGCCATCATCCTCTTACTTTCCTCAGCTTCCCCACTCAAACCCGAGCCATCCCCAACCTTCCTGTGCCCTCCACGGCTCCCCAAATCCATCCAAAACACAAACCCAACAAAAAACGCATAAAACCCTACAAACCCCATAGCCTGCCAGAGGAAAATCTCCCCACTCAGATACACCCAGAACAGAAACCATGCCGCGATCAGGTAAAACAGCACGTCCCTCACGAACGGCGCCGGCTCCAGCTGAAACGGGGCGGCGTTGATCGCCACGAACCCAACAACGAAGGCCGAGACAAAAGTGCCGGCCGAGAGTATGGCTCCGAACCCAGTCCGGTACTGGCCGCCGCGGACGGCGGCGACGGAGGAGAACACGTCGGGCGCGCCGTTGCCGAGCGCGAGGAGAGTGATGGCGCCCATGCTGGGAGTCAAATTGAGAAGCGAAGACAGCTTGGTGGTGACGACCGAGAAATGGTCCTGAGCGGTCTTGATGAGGAAATAGAAGTAGAAGACGAGGAGGAGCGAGAGAGAGGGGACGGAGAGAAATGGGTTTTGCTGGAAGACGCAGAAATGGAGGGAGAAGTAGTCGAGGAGGCCATCGGAGGAGGCTCGGTCATTGGGTCCGGAGCAGATCAGCGGCGGAGACGCGAGGAGGGACCTGTGTGGAGTTTCGGGAAATGGGTAGGGGTAGATTGGGGAAGATGGAGAGGTGAGGAAGAAGAAGAGGAGAGTGGAGAAGATGGAGAGTGAGAGAGCTAAGGTTCTGAGCGAAGAGGAGACAGAGAAAGAGAAGGCCATGCCATCACCAAAAATGGAGTGTCTTTTATTGCTACCAAATTGAGAAGCTCAAGCTCAGATCATGGATTGTGAAGCTATGAGCAAATTGGAGGTGGTGACCATCTGAATCTGCTTCAGCAACCAGCAACCGTGCGTGTAGCATCGCATCTACTTCGTCTTCAACGCGTTTCTGAAGGAAAAAAATACTGTAAAATTAAAATTGATGTTTTTTTAGGGATAATTACGACCGTGGATTTCGCCGGACCGGCCGATGGCGGACGGAAGTGGAAGGAGCGGATGACGGTG